>JAQIUU010000297.1:0-11656 GCA_034694545.1 Mesaphorura macrochaeta
ACACGACATGCCATGGCTATCGATTCAGACGCCATTCCAATTCTACGATAGATCGTCTGAGGAAAAGACTTTGTCTTGGTCCTTTTCTGCCTTGGCGCTGCTAGCTCTCAAGAATTTTGTTTGCTTTAAGAGATGGGGAAGGAATATATTCGAGCCCCCAGTTCAGTCTGGAGCATCTTGTCGAAAGAAACACAAACTGCTCCATGGATCAAAGCTAAAGCAAACCTGCACAATGAAGCGTAACCCTCAGATTCGAGGCCCGCTTCTCCAACGCGTCGTCTCGTCGTACAAAGTTAAGAGCTCAAATTACAGTAACACACAAAACACCTTCAACAACGCCCAACCAAATTTCGACTTCCACATGCAGACGAAGGAGATGAAGGAAAAGGAAGACATTCAATATCTTGAACAAACACTAAATTCATTTTTCTCTCTAGTTCCTTGGTCAAGTTTTAAATTTCAACATCATCAGAAAAAATTCAACTTACATTTTTAAAAAAGTTTACATTTCACCAAAACCGTATTGAATAATTGCGTTCAATGAATTCCGTGTATATGTAGTGATGTAGTACGTAGTACGCATATACACGCAGGACAAATAAGATACGTTCGAGCAGGGAGTAGACAGTAGACTTGAATTTCAGGGACTTGTAAGATTATCAAAGTTGACAGCAAGTTCATGCTCAATTTTAAATGTTGTCTCGCCTTCTTTGCGTTTTACAGCTCGTAGAGAACATGACATGAGACATTGACTTCAGTTTGGGAATCAGGTGCAAGCCCGAGATCATGTTATGTGATCCCGGATCAGATAATTCAACAGCCATTGGCTCACAAGCGAGTCACGGAGCCTAATTAAATTTCGAATACTAAATCCGTGAGTCCCAAAAATTAACCGACGTCTGTCTATGAGCACAAAACGCGCACATACGAGACAGGTTATTCTTGTTAGAATCTATGGAAAACTTTGTCATGCATCCAGTTTGCAGTGTTGAACGATTTTACATTAATTCAAATGCACGATTTGAATGGGGTGGACATGGACAATGAAAATGCACAGTAAGTAAAGGAAACGCACACACACGGCTGAACTAATCTTGCATCTAAGCTCTCACATTAACTGAACTGCTCCAATAGCCAATAATCGTGGCGTGGATGATTTTATCCTGACCCAGGAGGGTGGAATTGTTTAATAAATGCTGTAAAAATGCTTTGAAATTCCAATTTCTATTCTTTACCCCCCATACTATTTCTCTATTTCGTTTATTTAAGTACATTTACTGTTGAGTGTTATTGTAATGAAATCATGATGATATGTACTTTTACTTTATTTAATTCTGAATACTATCTCACGTTTATGTGCACCCTGCACTCAATTCAGCCGATACTGGTGCCCATGCGTTTGCCTATGTGCCCATGCATGAATTATTACAAGACTGCAGACTGCACGAAAGTCTTGAATTCAAAATTCTCGAGTCTATTGTTGTTTAACTATTCCAAATTATTCAGTTCATTCTCCTCCAATGTAAATATTCACTTCCAGCTCAACGCAGTCATGAAATCGTTGAAATATGCCAAGATTCGACGAGATTTTTATAGAAAATGTGAGACAGGTGATATTTCTTGCAGAGGGGTTTGCCCGTAATCTCATCCACACTTTTCCAACGTTTTGCTGGAACGAAACGTTGATTTCATTTCAGTCTCTCGAGCTCCTTTGAATTTAATTTGTATTTTGAAGTGTGGCAGTCAAAGTCAAAAGAGAAGCTAAACAAACCAAAACAACTGCGAAGAAATAATGGAGATCGTGAAATATAAACAATGATTAGAGTTTTGATGCGGACCAGATTTCAAGACAACAGAATGAATACTCGAGTCGAGAGAAAGGAAATGCATTTGCATGCATCAGTACGCAATTCCATACGATGACGAACACCATTATTCATAGCGCAGAAAGATTTATCCTAAAGCTACCGGAGTTTGTGTTTACGCTTACGAACTGCAGGTTGTGCTTACGCTAAAGCTAAGTAGCCTGCCAAGTGACCAACTGGTTCTGGAGTTCTAGAATGATAAGGATCAACTCAACGAAGATATTATTGTACAGAATTAGAGTAAAAATGCAACCAAGCACACAATAGGATAAATCCGAGGAGCTTTTAAATTGTAACAATGTAGAATAGCAGAATGCACCCACGAAAGAAAGTGATGGACGGACATTTCTCATGGCTTGCACTTGCACGCATGAGTCAAGTATCATCCTGCTTTTAACTTTTGCTCGAGAGCGAGAGTATGAACAACAAAGAAATATAAAATCAGCAGGACAGTGATGATGCGAGTGAGAAAGTAAAGTGCTCTGCTCGTGATTCCATTTCCAGCATGCACTCGACACAACAATGGCAGTGGCAATGGGCAATGGCAGCGCATGAAGGAAAGAACTTAACAATTTCAATTCACTTTTCTTAAATTTTTGACTTCTGTACAGAAAATAAACATCATTGCCGTCTCGTCTCGTCGGTCGTCGGACTGTGAAGAAAATTTCATTGCCATCGAACAATAGACAACCTGAGTTTTAACGTTTTAAGTCTGAACTACTTTACTTTAGTTTTGGGTTTTGTTGTTATGCAACTTGACGTCTCCAACTGCTTCTGGCATCATGACATTGTTGCAGCCACAAACCGTGTACGCATACATGTGCAGGTACGTGTAGAGTACAATTAAAAAGAGTTAAGGGTACAGTGCAATGCCGTGCAGCGCAGCGCTGGGAACAATATTTATCCTCTGGACTCTTCTCGTCTTTTATATAAATAGACATGAGAAAAGTTTAAGTGTAAGTAGACCTTTCAATTCTTGCCAACTCATTCTGACACTGACAGCGCATTGTTATCTGTTTCAGCATCAGTTGGGTTTTCGTGAAAAATGCGTACGTATCCGCGTCTGCCACCTTGCCTGTTGCTTCTTGCGTAGCGTAACCAGGTAGCTCGAGTTTGCTCTATTCAGTTACTGTAATAGCGTCATGGGGGAGTGAAAGCCAAATAATAAAAAAAAAAAGCCGCAGCTTGATTAAATGATTTGAGTCGTGAATTCAATTAATCGCTTCAGTCCTACTGTAATGCAATTTAACCTTAAGACAATCTCCATGTAACATACACGCTGCCATATCTACGCCCAGCATATCATAATGTCAGTCTTATGCTTGATGAGGAGAAAATTTGACATTTCATTATCTGAATTTGAGTTAAAGTTACAGTAAAACTCACCTCTTGGCGAATCTCCAACCACACTCCGAGCGTGGGTTGGACTTAGACTGCGTAGTGTAGAAAAGATCAACCACTGAAATATGATGCAGTGGATCCATCCACTTCCAAAGTTGAGCGTTGTCATTGTCACGTTCTTTCTTGGGATGCTGATGACTTGGGTCAGTTTCGGGCTGTCAACTTGCCACTTTAGCTGCCACCTGCAATATCACAGAAATCAGATTTAGGTGAGACTTCCAGACACACGCCTGCGTCAAGTTGCCACACTTGCCAACAGAGAACAAATCATGACGAACACACGAACTGGACACCGACACACCTTCGTGCTTAACAAGTGGGTTCTGAATAATTACGACTCTAAGATTCAGAGGCCATTAATCATAACGCTCACTCCAGGCCCAAGTACATTTGAACGTGGGCTGCTGTGGTACCGTTTAAGAAATTTGTCAGGCAAGGCTTCGTTGGAGATTTATGGCCAGCAATTGTACTAATAATCGATTCTGAAAAGGTTTATGACCAGAAGCTAAGGAGAGGGACAGGGATGCTTCTCAAAGAGTAGCAGCGTAGAATAGAAAGTACTTCAGTCTACAGTATCGTATTTGGAACTTGGCTAAAAGCTTCTATCTGTGATGGCTTGAAGTAGTATGCTGGATACTGGATGGGCATTGCTAAGGGTTGGTTCTCCGTACTCGACATAGAAATAGGAAAAACGGTTCATGTTTTCTGTTTTTATTTTTGTGAACTCGAGAAGTGCAACAATGAAAAGGAGGCTGACAGAAATTCTATGCCTCATTTCATTTCTTTACTTAAGCATTGACCTTTAAAATTTTCTGAAAAAACATTTGTCAAAATTGTGACAATATATTATTCTACCCATTACTCACACTGTCACACTTACTCAATGCAGCGCATGTGAAGGCGGACGGCTGGGCGAGGCGGCAACGAACGCGAGCGCGCTTTATGCTCAGACCCCGGATACAGTCATCCAGGCCAGTTTCGATACTTAAAATATGAGTGGAGAGAGCGGAGAGGAGAGGTAGCGAGACCCATATTTGTAAGTTCGTCGTTTTATTCTGAACCATTTGAGCTGTAGCTACGATTACGAATGTAAGAGGTGTGAGGGACTTTAAGGGATGACGGCAGATTTTTGCAAATGATCTATATCTCCTTATGTAAAAGAATATGGTTTTGGTTGAGGATAAACTTGAAAATCAAGCATGTAACCTTGTTGCCTCTCCAGATCTTCTGCAAACAGCGATCTTATTTGCAGATTTACTTGTTCTGTCAATTCCATGCCCACACGCACACATTACTTGCGCGTCATGTTTCGATGTTTCTCTCGAGTTTTACAACTCATAAAACTGCTCATCATAAATTTGTTGAATGTTGTTTGCCTTTTGTTTGCTCGGTTTCTACTTAAACTCCCCAAAATACATAAATTATTCTGGAATGACAATGACAAGATGCTTTCCCGAGGATGCTCGATGGAGCTTAACAGAATCTCGCACTTGAGCACTCATATTTGGCGAGCTCATTGCTCTTTCTTACGACTCGATAAAATGAAATGAATTAAATCGTTCGAGCATAAAACTCCCTCAAGCACCTGGAGATTTCGAGAACTCATTCAAATTCAACCATTTTATTACAGAACAGTCGTAAAATGCCTGTTATGCACAAATTTCCATACATGCTCAACAGGTTGTCAGATTTTATTATCCTACGACTGCCGCGTCCCACATGCTGTATTTTGCCGAATTTCAAGACAACGTTTACCCGAATCGTATCCACGAGTCTCCCTCCTCTATAAAGTCAACATCGCTTAATTCAATTAACCACTTATAAACATGATGTTGAATGGTGATGGTGATGGTAAAAGACTGTGTCGGCTGAACAGCAAAGTGAGACTAATTTTCAACTGACTGACGGCTGAGCTGAACGAGCTTTTCATACCGGTTTGCAGTCAATTGCCTGGTGCGGAGAAAGACCACATTATAAAAATGATTTATTGCTTTTACGTACGTAAAATCTTAACCATATGCCATGCGTAATCGTAATCCTCTTTCTACGTTTACGGTCGTTTGTAGTCTTTGTAGTACTTTGTGCCTTTTGTTCAGGACATTCGTCTCACTGCTCCTGCAGTGTTTTTAATAACTTCATTTAACAACTTTGTCGAAATAATGTTTCATGATTCGGGCAACACTTCGAATGGAGAAAATTAATCCTTTCATTTATCATTGAATTTAGTGTATTCAAGCAAAGCCATTACAATAAAATCACATAAAAGTGGCCGTAAATGATGGTGTGCAGTATGAATCTTAATTCTTTCAAACTGTCACTGTGAAACGGATTATGTAGTTCTGCCAGTGCCAAGTGCGATTTGCAGTTGTTGATTTCCACCCACAAACTTACTAATTAGATGGATGACAGGTCTTGAAGATTAGAATACGAAATGAGACGAGACAAGATCCACTTTGCAACAGCGTATCATCGAGCAGCGCTGGAAAGGACAGCGAACTGTGCAATGCAATGTGCAATTGTGCCGCATGGCATTTTTGCGTGAGAAATCTCACCTCCTTGAAGTTTGGCTTGTCTTTCTGTCCTCCCTCATATTAACTCGGCTCTCGGCACGGCAGGCAAAAGTACTGATTCGTGTTTTATGGTTGTGTAATTACAGATCGGCATTTTGGTACTTGGGAAATGGCTGTTATCCAAAAGGTACATGGTAAAAATTCAATTACAGACTCTCTGCTTGACATTCACTTACGATTCTCATGAAGTGGGCGCTTCCAATTTCAGGTTCTTCCTTTGCGCAAGACACAAATTCGCAAAGTATCACGAAAGTATTGAGGTTAAAAACTAATAATGAAACTTTCAAAGTGAAATTCCCGTCTACTAATTCACTAAGCACGTTTACATTTCAGTGATCGCAGGCTTCACTTTGCCCACACGAGAAATGCACCATGTCTCACTTTCTACGGCGTCACTTTTCACTATTTGCAGATTCGCGGAATCCAGGTTACGTTTGCGCCTAAAATGAATTCACTTGAAGTTTCAGGAGCTTCCAAAATCCGAAATCTGCTATGAACTACGAAATGTGTATGGCTGCATTGTTTCTGCTATACGAGGGCACGTTGATTGTTGTTGTATGAAAAAGTATGAGATGTTGAAAGACAGAATCTTTTCTGTCAACTGAGCCAGTCTCGCCGAAGACAGACCGGTCTTATAGTATAAAGAGCATGAATGTTTGAGACATCTTACCACTTACACCATGGCGCATGGAGGTTCACGTTCCTTTACTACTCATGGAATAATACAAGAGCGTGAGCGATGTGGAGTTAGTACCACTGGGGACGGAGTGGAGACTATTGAACAAATGAGTAGCGTGAATACGAATCCGAAATATTACTCAAGTTGTTGTGATGGGTTCTCAGAGCAGCAAGCACTTTGTCCAGTCTCGAGCACGAAAAGGGTCTGGGCGATTGACAGGGCATGGCACATTGTAAAGATTATTTTCTTAACTTGATTTCAATACCAGCACCACCACCACCAGCACCGGTAGACCGAACCGAATGAACAGTAGACGAGGTGCATCGAAATGAATTGAAATGTGAAATATGGTTGGAGAAAATAAAGGAAGAATAAAGTACTCATGAGGCCTTTTTATTCTTCTTAATGGACCATTCAAACCCAGACGGCTCACACTTCTCGCTCTCGCTCCAGTTTAGAAATGATTTCTTCTGGCTCAGTAAGCTTGGACACATTGTCCACATTGTCGACAGTAATAAGAATCGCGGCACGGGCCATAACCGTCGATGCGTGCATGATGAATGCAGTCAAAGACTAAAGAAGTAGAGTATTAATATTATATGAATAAAGTATTTGAATTATGCACATTGTGAAGCATGGTTTCACGACCAACATCATGCATAATGAATGCGGAAATATTCACAGTCTTCGAAGAGCGACAATTTTGCAATCGGATCAAAAAATTTGATTTCCTCCATGCCGTTATCGAAAGCTGGAGGATGAAGATGAAGGGCAAGCCCACACGTAAGAAGGGCGGATTTATCTGAGTCCTCCAAGCGAACAAGCTGATTTTGGTGGCAATGTGGAAGTCACATAGCAATAAAAATTCCAAAATGCAACAGGACACACAGAAGTGTTTTCGTTTTGAGATTGAGTGTATAAAAATGGACCATCATTCATCCAACTCCAGCCGTAAGGGTTCATCCACTCTCCTCATCTTTGTATTCGGCAGAAATCTCTTGTCTCTGGTTCCTGCACTCTGGCACAACCACAGCGCAGTACAAAAGGTCCAGGCCAAAGACTGCAGTGGCATACCGTACCAAGGGTACTCCAGTCCAGAATAATAATCCTCAACCAAAAGCGAAGCAGAGTCTTGTAGTGTGTCTTCCTTCCTGTTGGTTCCTTTCACAATTGTCATTTCTGATAGACTTTTTGTATTATTGAGGAGACAGTCGCAGTCGTCGCGACTCGCGTCTCAGCGTCACAGTTTGGACCAAAGGACGGAAAAAGGTTCTGTTTTCACGAAAAAAGGTGACTCTGCATGAGTTTTTATCTGAAAGTGTCATAGTTAGTTTTAGTGCTTAAATAACTAATGGTTCCTGTCATGTTACTTTTACACAATGAGACGAGCTAGAAAAAGATACACAAATCTCGTCTCTCTCGCCTCTGGTCCTCTACCCTCGACGTCTTTTCGTTCCAACTTCCAGCCATCATAACTGACTCAAAACTAGTCTAGGTAGTCACTGCTGCGAGCGAGCCCTTGTGTGCCACCAGAAAGCACGCCAGAACTGCGAGTGGGGGTTCTCAACAATCGGAATCCAATTTTATGGCTTTCCCATCAAGATGAATGAAGATTCACTGTGTACTATATTGTGTACCTAGAGGCCGCAGTGTCTCTACTCGCGCTTATTCCTATCCTCATCTTCAGTGATCTGTAGTCTTTTATGAACTGCTACTGCGCAGCTTTCGAGAAGTTGACAACATTTTAAATTTAATGCAAGATTCAAGTTGCAAGTGAGATATTCCACTTCGAAGTAGGTCCGCAGTCCGACTTGGGTTCGAGTTGCCTTCAGTCGAGCTTCAACTGACTGCAATGGAATGATTTACTGCTTGTATTTCTTTTCTCCCAGCTCGAAACGCAACAAATCATGACAATTCTGAAATCCGGAACTACCGCAAGCTCCGTTCTTATTCATTCATCAAAATAGACTCAACTTGAATGCAAGCGTAGTTTTTTCTGGAAGCAGCGTTCATTTTCGGAGCTATTAATAATAAAAAGTTCTACCACACGACCCAAGGCTCGTAAAGATTTAAAAGTTTTTATTAAAACATCGTGACATTAGACCAAAATATGATTGACAAATAAGTACAGATTATTCACAATTAAGTAATAATTCCACCTGGATAAAGTAATAACATTTTCATTTGCTGATATTTATGCAATTTTGGCACAAAGAGCTAGGTACTCAAGTCTGCTGTGCCTTATATGAGCTTGCGTGGCGAACTCAACAAGCCGGACAATTTTGATTTGCCTTTGCCAACGTCGTGTGTGGAACAAAATCATAAAAATCGTGCAAAAACAATGAAAACAACAAAACTACACCAAATTTGCTGCGATGCCATTCAAAACTTTGTAAAATCTTAAAAATAAACGGTGTTTTCGTCTTGCCTTGCTACGCCATTTCCAAGGCTGCCCTTGCCCTGCCATGTCTTGGAACGCAAGAGCCCAACTCTGGTGTCCTGGATTTAAGATTATACAATTTGTTCATACTTGGCATCTTTTCACCTAACATGTTGCATCTAATCTACTATATGATAAACAGATTCCCTACGAAACAAGTTATAAATAATCTAGAAGCCCAATTAAAACCTCAGCCGAAATTATACTCGATACATGCGAAAATATAAATATGGACTATAGCACAAGTTAATTAGCGGGCGAAGTATAGTGATACAGAGTTAGAATCGTTCGAGGGCACGATTGGGGGAAATCACAATTCACAACAGTTTCAGAAGGAACATCCGGCAAACAACAAATGGCCGGGTCCGGGATTAATACTTTGGCTCTAACACTCGCTGTAGCATTGGCATATCAAAATGCTATCAAGCTGGCTAATCAGCATTCATGCCTTTTCTTCTCTCTCTCGGTTATATTTTTCAAGTTCTTTCATGAATAGAGCTTTTGGCTTCATTAATGTTGCTCGGTCGCCACGACATTTTGGGCAATACCACTTTCCTTTTGGTTTAGTGGTCAGTGAGACACATGAGAAGTGGAACCACTCGATTGGACACAGGTCATTGTCACAACCAATCATGTCACCATACGAGACCTGAAAAACACGTACGTAGTAAGTACACACTTTGGTAATGGTAATAATACTTGCGTAGCTATAAAGCAAAGGAATTCGCACCTGGTCACAAAGACAATATGTAGGCTCATCTGGGTCAATCTGCATGTTGCTCGGTGGTGAATTAGAATTCCCGGTTTGTTTGGAATTCGTTTTTCTTCTTTTATATTGCTTTTTCTTGTCGGCTTCTGGTATCTTCTTCTCTTGTTGCTGTTTAACCTTTGCGGCTGCGGCAGTTGCTGTCGCTGTAGTAGTTCGGTCGGATTGCGCTCCCCAGCTAGCGCGTTCTCGTTCCACCACTTTCTCCGAGCTTGATGTGCTTGGTCCTGCTTTCGCTGGACTCATATGATGCTGAGTTGCCGCTGCTGCATGGGAAGTGGATGGTATCGGTGGCATCATCGTTCGTGGTGGGGCTTCTGGCACAGGTTGGTCCGGATACGATGTGGGCTCCAACATGGTTGGACCTAGAGAAGCTTGCACAAAAACATCATGCCGAGCACGTCTGGCTCGCTTCTTCTCACATGAGTCTAATTTCGTTGTTGATTCCATTGGCTCGGGCTTGACGTATTCTGGATAGCGAAATTAGGATTTACATTTATAGTATAATAAATTTAAGTCCCAACAGGAGATAAAAAATGGAAAATTGAAATACTCGAACGGAAAGTAAGATGGTAAATAGTACTCAATGCTTATCTGCTTCACGTAAAGCTTGCAAAATGGAACTCCGCACGAAAAAATGCAAACAATGTTCATCAGTTGGGAGAAAGTGTAGTTTTAATTTAAAGCGCCCGCAACAATTCTATCTTCTTTACACATTTCCATGAATGAGATACAAAAACTCGCTCATACCTGAATTTTTCTGGTCAATGTCTAATTGAGATGTTTTATTTTCCAGCATGTCCTGTATTTGTTGTACTACTCCCAGCTTTTGGTCACCAATTTCCTGAGTGCGGACCAACAAGCTTTGTAATCTCGTGGAAATCGATATCGCAGCCGTCTCCGATTCCGCATCTTTTTTCTCCTTGAGGGAGATCAAGACATCCATGAGACGCTCTACTTCGCGAACATGGCCTATGTACAAATCAAAGCCAGATTTATCAATTAATACAAGGCTTTACTGGAATGTGAAATCTTGAAATCTTACGATTGCACTCCGCATCATATTCCCTCAGACGTGATAAATGCTTCTGCAAATCATCTGGTAAATCGACTACCGCGTCGAGGTAGTCTTCGACGTATGTAGTCGAATATACAGCCTCCACGGCAGCTTGCTGTGAAAACATCTCCAAGTACGAGAACAGGATTACGATGCAACAAGTTCTAAGAAATTGAATGCATAAAAAGAGCCAGTAAATTTAGAGCCCTGATAAGACGTTACGCATTTTGCCTATTTGCACTATTTGCACGCGCCTTACAAAATCTGCAGAATTGAGCACCCGATCGATGTTCGTCGAGCACGGTTCCTTGGGAGGATGTACAGACTGTTGATCTTGTGACTGCTAATGTCAATGCAGCTATTATGCTGCTGGCGGGGTCAATTAGGTGGTTCGGTCAGTTCGGTGGTGAAGCTAGTGCCGTTAAATTGAAATTCAGTAGTGCTACAAGCTGATAAACCAGCTGACTCGTGATGTAGGAGCTATCCACCTTAAAGGGGGCCTACATCAGGGCATTTGAACTACAAAACTGCCTCCTGTGGCAGCTACGGCGTCTGATGCTGTGACACCAGAATAGCCCGGGGACAGGCCGATGATATATTGGTTCGTAAACAAGCTGCTGAGTTTGAAGTCTGGTGCGCTGCTGGTTTCTTTGTGTGCATGCAGTATTTTTCGGCTCGGCTGTGTTTAGCTCCGACTGAATGAAGGATGGATGACGGTTGCACGTTTCTCTCAACTGCATCCTGCATCACGTTCTTAATATCACGGTGACATGTCCCAAAGTCCCAATGGATAATTGAAAAATTGAAATTTACATAAACGATACATTTTTCTGAGTCTGCTCTATCTAGGCTGACACTAATCAAGTGATTGACTTGAT
>JAQIUU010000298.1:0-11631 GCA_034694545.1 Mesaphorura macrochaeta
AGTGCGACATACCCGATGAAGCTGATGGATAAAAGATAGAAATCCGTATCAGTCCGCTCATCGCATGTAACCGCGTCGAGCTTGACAATCCAATCATATCCTGCCATACTGCCATCACGTCAGCGTAAGTATGCCACAGTGCAACCTCTGGGCAGTTCGGGGTTTGACCGCTGGACACTCGACAAGGGGACACTGCCGACACTCGAGGGGTAAAGCAAGACTGTTGCTGCAATAAATTATGATTAATCAGAATTCTGCCTGAATGCAAAACTCAATAACCTTGCGAATTGAGACTTTGCATAAACTATTATCTTGTGATGACTCAAACACATAAAATGTGATTGACATTAGTTAGCATTTCTAGTGCATTACGTCATCGCTAAAGATTACAAGTTACAAGCAGGTTTCGGCCATGCAAACTTTGCACTCGCGAATCGCGACCACGAGTCGCACCATAAACTCAACTGATTTGTTAACCTTCAAGTACGAGTATGAGGCTTGGTTTAAGAACCACGAGCGATGAGACGCTAGCGCATTACTCAGGCACGTGAAATATGTGGGCCGACACACTTGAAACACTGCAAGATCGTCCAAGTCCAATGACACGTATGCAGGTATGGTTTCATATCTTTTCATAGATCAAAGTATTCAATGAATCATAAAGCGGTTGCATAATTTGACACGATCAATTTTATTTCATGTGCCAGCATCAACAGTGCGCTCTGCCCTGTCATTGTGCCGGCATTATTCTTCACCGAATTAACTTTCAGGCACAGAACTTCACCTTCAGGGTAATAAATCAGAATAGTTGTAAATGCTGGTACAATCATCAATTCCTAATCAACCCAATTACAAATCTTATCACCGAATGAACATGTTCAGCTGCACTTCGAAATGACACTCAACACCGGCAGGAAAAACCAGAACGCGCGTGCCAATGATTATCATAGTATGGTAAAGCCCAAGTTGTAAACTTGGAGTGGTTCCTAGAATGACTGTTGTTGCCGTTGCTGGTCGATATTTTATTTAGTAGTAGCTCACATTTCAAAGGCTGTATTTAGTCAATTAGGTGACACACATTTATTTGGAGTAATAGAAAACATGGCGCTCACAATATCATTCAAAGACAAGCGAATTCTCATCACCGGAGCCGCCAGAGGTAAATTTATTGACATGTAAATGACAGATGGTCACTTTTGCCACCATACACGCTCGCGCCGGCCCGCCATCAATTGCAATAACATCTTTGTTCCATTGTATAGGGCTTGGTCACGACATTGTGCGGATACTCTATAAGCACGATGCAATCATATACGCACTTGCAAGGAATGCGAGTAATCTGGCTAAATTGAAAGAAGAATTTCCCAAAATTCACACCATTCAAGCCGACTTAACCGATTGGGATGGCACAAGGAAGCAAATTGAAGCCCTTGAGCCGATGGATCATTTGATCAACAATGCTGGAATTGTGACAATCTCGCCATTTCTTTCACTCAAGCCAGAAGACTTTGACGATGTGATGAATACGAATGTGAAAGCTGCCATCAATGTGAGCCAAGTCGTGGCAAAGAAAATGATTGAAAATGGAATCAGAGGATCCATCATTAACGTTTCTTCAATGGTATGTAAATTATTGATTTCGTAACGAAAGAATTTTATGGCACAGGCGTCTTGAACCTTTCAGGGCTCCAAAGTGTATAGCAAAAACTTGGGCAACTATTGCATATCCAAGGCCGCATTGGATATGTTGACAAAGAGCATGGCAGTGGAACTCGGACCACACGGCATTCGTGTGAATTCAGTGAATCCTTCCATATTTCCAAGTGACATGTCAAAAGCCTTTTTGACAGCGTTTCCAGACGGTGGCCCGGATTACCAGAACAGAATTCCACTCAAACAGATTGCGACGCCTGACGAAATTGTCAACACAATTCTGTTTCTCATGAGCGATGCTGCGCCAATGGTGCATGGAGAAACACTGGTCATTGATGGCGGATTTACAAAAGCATGAAACCTCAGCATTCTTGAATGACGTATTTGGTGATGCACACAATCATTAAAGTGACTCAGATGTCTCAAATTGAAATACAATGGCAAATTCATATTCAGCACAAAATCAAAATCATGAGCAAAAACAAGTTTCCGGTTTAGACATAATTTGAAAATTATCATACCCCGAATGTCGTCGAATAGGATTCAAATTCGAATAAACAAATAAACTATTCTACAAGATAGGAGATTTTAAACTGGAGTTAAACACAATTTGAGGTACATAATTTTAACAGAAGGCATGGAATTACCGGAAAACATGCCTAACTCACAATTGAACTTGGCTTTCTTTTATTTGTGATTTTTAACGTGTTGATGTCAACTACATAATATAATAGGAAGCACAAAAAGAAAGCAAATTAACACATGGGAGCCTCTATGCTGCAAAACCTGCCTGAAATGTAATGGATATCGGATCAAGGTTTATTTTTAATAGCTAATGAACCTTTACTATTTAAGTCTTGTGTTGTATTTCTACTAAGTCTCATGTAAAGTGATGTGTTCTGATGATGCGTGTTCGTGTTCTGTTGTCTGTGAATAATAACAAATGTGTTTTAATAGACTTGTTATAATTCAAATCTAACAATGGACAATGAAGTCTCTATGAACATCTTGATAGTAAGCACTTTAGTCGATATTTCGTTGTCACTCTTCACTTTCCCCATCTCTCGCGTCTCGCATAGTCCGTATACTTATGGCCAGAAAGCAAATAAAATAGAATTAGAAGCAAGCAGAAGCAGAAATAAGACAAAAGCGACTGGGAAAGGACAGCCAGTTGACCTTTAATAGAGTAGACTCCATTCCTAATTTTCAAAACAAATGCAGCAATAAACTCGACTCTGATCTCAATTTTAAACTGAAGCGCAGCGGAAAGCAGTCTCATAATCATAATCTAATAATACAATTATTTTGATAACATAATTATTACGATTTGGAATAGTGATAAATCAAATCCATAACACAACAAATACTTGGCTAGCCAAGTTCAGGAACACACACAAATCTATGCACACTTATAAACTTACATTTAGATTAATCATTTACGCATATTATTATGGTTGATTCGTTTAACAATAATAATTATAATATTTTGATTCATGTGTATTTGTAGGTACAAATGTTATTCTATGGAGTAAATATATGTAAAATTTGTTTGTGTAAAATTCTGTTCGTGTGATCATTATCGTTGCGATAATAGTATGTAAAATGTAAGTGTTATGTCTTATGTTTATGAAGGTACTTTGTATTTGTATGTCTCGTGTTTGCGATTAAATTACAACAAGTTACAATCCTATATGACCTAGAAGTTGAAACCTTCGCCGGGCATCGGAGTGTTTGGGTCAAACTGGAAAGCGTTTTCACCCGTCTCTGGTAAAATATTCGGGTCCTCTTCAAGCTGCAAAATTAGAACAAAGTATGCAATCCTGGCATAGTTTGGTGATCTTGAACAAGGACATGCCATGGAGGAGACTTGACTTACATCATCGGAGAAATAGCTTTCGATAATGTCATAGGCGATCTTGTAGATGTCGATATTCTCATGATTCTGAAGAGCTTCAATTTTGTCTAGGCCACCACATTCTTCTACCATATTGCATAGTCTTTCCACTTCTTCACCGGAAGACGACTTAAAGATGTTGTGAATTCCATCCAAAACAACTTGGATAACCTGAAATCAATTCAAGGAAATCCATTGCAGCAAGAACCATTCTACAATACAGGATACCAGAAGTTAAAGGTGTTAGGAACTCACCTGCGGGTCTTTGCAGTTTAGTAGATTGCAGAATGGAGGTATAACTCCACAGTTGATAAGATAAGTAACTTGATCCTTATTTCCACTAATCGTCATATTGCTGACAGCCCAAGCGGCTTCTTTCTGCGTTTGAAATTCTCCCTGTGTGCAAAAATTCGAAAGTTATTAATATCTGTCCCACTTTCGAAGCACATCAAAACCAAATTTTCATAGCATTCCACGCATTCTCGCTTACTCACCTTGCCCAAGAGATTGATAATAAGCGGAATCAGCTGAGCATCAATAACTGCTTGCACTTGGGCATGATTTCCAGCTGTCACATTTGATAAGAACCAAACAGCTTCCTGTGAACATGATAATAAAATTTAGAACATGGGAACTGTCGCGGTGATGGGTCATAAAGATCAAAAATAAAGATCATAAAGATCAAGAGGATCAGAATTAAAAAAAACGAACCTATGTGGCTAAGTTATTTAAACTTACTTAAACCGATATATTCACATTCATTCACACAAGCATTCATAGCTGCAATCGGTGAAATCATTAAAATTTCAAATGCACTACGTCACATCATTCGACAGTACCGACAGTACGACAGTCGTCTGAATGCAGCCACATTACATTTACGCTCGCGATCATTCCTTAAATCTATTTAAATTTTTTGAAATCTAAAGTTAACTTGTAGAAATAGGTCCTAAGGTCCTAGGTAATTTTTACACCTAGCAAAAGTATCTACCACGCGCCACGGAGACCTTGATTCCATGTTGAAATATGTTCAAATTATTTTTAATTCATCATTTCCTCATGTAGGCTCATGTTGTCACTTTTCACGAATGACAAAAGTGAAAGAATAACTTACTAATAACAATAACAAAGAAAGGTGTCGATGATGCCAGCTTACCTTACAAATTTTCTCCTTGGGATGGTTCAACAAACCCGGGAAATGAGAAAGGGCATCACAATTGAGCACTGCTTGGGTTTGCTCATCGGTTCCAGTCACAATGTTTCCAACTGCTCTTACTGTCGCCGTCTGAACCTAAGATAGGCACATTCAAATTAAAGCTAAGTGGAAGGTAAGTAATCATGATTTATTTAGTTATTGTTGAAAGTTCTTACTTTCACTTCCCGGTGAGATAGAAGCGAAACGAGCTTCGGAAGTGCACCGCTATCAATTACCATCTGAATTTGCGCATTACCCCCATCAGTTAAATAACTTATTGCCCAGACGGTGTCCACCAAAACCTACAGAACCGATAGATTGACCGTAAATCAAATACACATTAATTAGGTTTATGACATATGCATGCTGCTTGTCTTACGCTTGTATCAGTATGGTGAACCAGCACATTAAGAGCCGGCAAAATATCATGAAGTGTTTGCACTGGTGGTGGTGGATTCTTATTCCGACACAAGTTCACAATAACCCATGTGACATTCCGTAAAAATGAAATTGGAATATCCGGTTGGATAAAATTTAACAACGGAGCAACCATTCCAAGTTCAATTACGTAGTCTCGTAATTCAGGACCGTCTCCAATAATATTTCCCAAGGCCCAAACCGCTTGCTCGCAAACATTCTGATGAGGAGAAGATAAGAGAGTAAGGAAAAGAGGAACTGCTCCAGCAGCCACAACTGCTTGTGTTTGCTGAGAAGTTCCAGAAGCAATATTGGTGAGAGCCCAGGCAGCTTCGAATTGCATAGCAGGACTGTGAAGTAACAGAAAATAAATTATAATGCTATGAACATTGAATATTGAACATATCCTAAGAATATTCCCATATTCGTAAATTACTTAGTTGTTCTTTGTAGGCAGGTAACCAGGATAGGCAAAATTCCATGTTGAATAAGGGGATCAATTGGCGGGTTACGATCGGAAGAGAGCAACTTTCTAACAGCTGTCACCGCCGCGTACTGAGTCGCTTCATCAGACGAACTGGCTTGTTGAACAAGTTGAGTCAAATTAGTTGTCTGTGGCTTTTCGTCCTCATCAATGTTATCAGGCTCTGGTACATTTCGTCTTTTCAGCAAAGTCTCTTCTCGTTTATTCTTGCGCAGTTCAACCGTAACTTCTGTTCTACGACGTCTCATTTCCTAGAAATATAAAAAATAGCTATTATATCAAAGGGAGAGAACAACTAAGAATTTGGCTTCGGTTTCGGCTTACATCTTGATCCTTTCCCTTGTTCTTAAAATATTCCATACGAGATTTATCCGACATTTTGAATATCAGCAAATCTTGCTCTTGCGAGTGTTCAGTTGTTCAGAAGTATCGATATCTACAGAAGTAAATAAAATTGTATTAATTTGATTCAAGGCCCACAACGCCACAACACAACCAGCTCAAATGTTAGTAACTAGCGCGCGTGCCCGTGCCACTGGTGCCACAGAGCTGTCTTTTATTTGAGGATTTCCCTTTAGAGTTTAGACTGGACATTTGCTTCTCGACATCGTGGCCGTAGCGCCGTAGTAAAAGCGATAAAGTAAAAGAACCGATAACACTCGCGCCACACCAAAATTATAAAATATCACAACTCAAGATCATGCTCGGCATGCTTCTTTCGAATAATGAACATGTTGTGATTACGATCTTCGATCTTGTGCTCACCATCTATCCATAATACTCAATCAAGTCAGAGGGCTCAGAGTATTCCATACTCACAGAGAAAGTGAAGTACCACGTCGATGTCGCCAATTAACTAACTTCTATGAAAGTTTACTCTAGTACTTGTCCTTGCAACTTCTATGTTTCGAACTTACCTTTCCCTGAGTTGTAATTACTTAGCCCGCTCACTTCGTCACTTCCCTTTCCCTCTAATAAGTCCACTTTTCAGTTATTGCCCTCTTGCTTCTGCTTGCCTCTTTTATTTTTGTAAATTCCTAAATCCTAGAATTGGAGCCTCCACCGCTACAGTTGATTTGAAGAATTTGAACTTGATTACGTAATTTTGCTAAACTTACGATGCGAGTTGCGATTTGGACTTGGCGTTGGCAGCTAAAGCAAATGTTCACTGATGACGACCCACCAAATAATTCCGAAAGCGATGCAGGTTACAGCACAGATGAAATCACTAGAATCAGCCCAACGTTCGCTCAAGTAGTACGTGACGAGTTCCCTGAGATTATTATTTTATTTAGTAGTTGAATTTTAGAATTTTCTAACGCTTTTCTTGGTACCGTGTTGTGCAGTGTCTCGTCTCGTAAATAGAAAGAAAAGGGAGGAATGTGTGTTATTCTTCCGTATTCATTTCGAATTTGTACACGCAAAAAGCGAGTGTTCGTTCGTTAGAGGAATACGATCTCTTCTCATCATGATTATAAACCGTCATCTCGTCATTGCATTGTCGTCATTCACTAATTCAATACAGCCACTGTGCACGCCGTTGCCGTTGTTGTGTTGTTGGAGTGTTCTTTTTCCTATTGCGATTTAGCCTTCAGCTTCGTTCATCTCTACGCCATAGTCATTTGTGTATGTAAAGAGTACAAAAGAGAAAAGTATGTAGACGATGAGAGAAAAAGGCGAGACGATTGAGCGGTACACAGATGGAGCACATGCGTCTTTATCACAGTGTAGTGTTGATTGGTGGAATTTGCGTCCACGATACATTGGGATGGATTTCGAAAGTTTATAGATCAAAACAGCTGAGGAATTCAAAACATGGAGCAAAATGTGCAAACTGTAAACAAGCAATTTCTTTTTTATAGCTTCCTGGGCTTTGACATAATTGTCGAATCCCGAGTAAATAGAAAACTATGCATTCATTCATTCATTCGGCGTGTACTGTGACCTATTGGTTGTGATCTGGTGATACTGGGACACTGCCACTGGGACTGGCTGTCATATCATACTCATTGTCAGTGCCACACGCTGGGTTTCGACTTTCTCCACGCTGTGCTGCACAACACAAATTGATTGTGTCGGTGTCTGTGCCGGAAGCTCAGGGAAACGGAAGGGAGCTGGGCACTGGATACTACTGTATTGGGAGGGTTAGTACAACTGGCGTTTCATATTCATAGTTTCATAAATTACGAACAAGCGACGAAGCGACCTGTGCGCCGTGCGTGTACATTGCATATACCATTGCATAATCGCAAGTTTCGGGTGTTTAGCATGTGTTTTCCTGACTCGGTGACTCGTTGCTCCGTGTCAGTCGTCTTGTGCATGTCCCAGTACAATAATAATTATTATTTTGGTCAGTTTCATTTCTTATTGTGCTTGCGTGTCTCATTTTGGACGAAGGGCGACAGCGACAGGCGAAGAAGTGCGCCGATTGCGACAAAACCTCTACTAAGCTAAGACCCAGGCACCGACCATACATGCGGCACGATTACTGAACTCAATGGTGCCGCAAGCACTAACGCCCTACCGCTATCGTTTGTCGTACTTGTTTTTATTGTTTGTTTACCAACACAATAAATTGAGCTGGCTGTCAACAACTTATTGCATGCAATCGGCCGTGAATCCAGTATTGCTATAATATTATCCATGTAGTTTTGTACGGAAGTAGCTGTCGTCTCATTATTCTCATCGTGATCGCAGCATTGATGCTCATTGTCCGTAGTCCGTGCCCGTGCCCATGTCATGCACAAAGCAAAATACGATGTGAAAAGCGCTCAATGAATTGCTGAATCATTCATTGGCACTAATTGAGACAAATTCATTGCCCACTGCACCATCCCATGTAAGTTATCTAATAATGAGTAATGGCGACCTGTGGAAATTACTATGCAGAAAACTATAAAACATACACGGCAGGCGATGAGCACTCACTCTGGGCACGGCACAATAACAACAAGCTATGTACCGAGCCATGCCTTGGAGGGGCAGTGGCCAATAATTGCATGAAGCAAATTTCACCGACATCCCAACAACAACAACAACCCAACAATTAAATTGTGTTCGTGGCATGAATTTAATACTTGTGTATTCTGTCATGTCGCTGCTTTTCAATGAGGTCACCGCTTATTGTTTCCTCACTCATCCTTAATTCTCCATGTCCTGGAAAATTTTCACGAAATCTGTCAATCTTTATTACTTTTAACCGAGCCCTGCCTCTAAATTGAATGTGAAATGTCTGATGAATTGAGGTTGTTTACTAATTTTTTGCAATCACACATCACCCTCGCCATCATTATACTTAATCATCCGTACGATAAGACAGTTTGGTGAGAAAATTATAAAAGGGGGGCTGCCATTGCTTGGGGGTGGTTAGTGGTTAGATATACTTGTGAAAGGCCCGGCCGCGGTCCAGAAAAAATCGCACGTAGCTTCTAGCTTCGCACGCAATGAATAACATGTCTTCCACGCAGAAGTAATTATAGTGCAACGAGTTCTAAGTTTGTTTTTCAATTAACAGGCAGCTGGCTCATTCACAGAAACTGGCACTGCCTCAATGGTTTCGACAGTAGCGGCAACAATGACTACAATGAGTCATCATCATCATAGCCAACAATAACAAAAGCATAAACATCAACCTCCGCGTCGGCCATCCATCATCGTTCTCTCCATCATGCATCATCGTAAAAGTGAGGAAGCAAATATAAAATATGTTTTTGGTGTGTGTTTATGTTTAGTAGAGCACCAGAAGAGATTCAGCACAAATACCTTAATATTAACTGGGTATATTCCATGCATTGATTAACATATGTGATTACTCTGTCTGAACTTACACGTCGTTTGTGCCTCCTGATTGTGATTACCACACACCTGAGCAAGCCTGAGATTATATGTGATGAAGTACTGTGCGCTCTGATTATACATTATACTAAACAACTACTATTTCGAGCAGTCGAACTTCGTCTGCATAACAGTGTGAGCTTGCATCAAACCTGCGCTAATTATTGATTGCGTTTATGATTGACGATTTGCAAGCGAAGAGCTTTGTGTTTCAGTTTCATGATTTAGACTGCGATAAGCATTCTCAAAGTTTTGTAACCTCAATGTGTACGTTTCCAGTTTGTGTGGAACAGTATTTATGGATGTGTCACGGCCAAGCGTCTGTTGTGTGCATGTGATTTTGTAACATTGTAATTAAACTATTAATTTGACCATGAAAACAAGTTGCAGTAACACGAGTTCCAGCTTGAGTGAAGAAGACAATAGTCATAATTACAGCAGCGGCTGCAGTAGCAGTGACGAAGACTCACATTCGACTCACGAAGTGATACAATTGCACGGGATTAACAGCACCAATCAGAGTTTTAGCAGTGAAGTCGGTGATCAGGTTATCTTGATACAAGACAAAGACGCAACACCGAAATTTTCGCCATTAACATGCTTCGATAACTTGCACAGAACTCTCCGTGCTAAACTCCAACTACGATTTGCCCGCAGCAGTGAAATACGCACAGACATGAAGTTAAAACAACGCTGGATTCTCATCTCGTTCATTCTATTAGCAGTTCTCATTGTCCTATTTTGTACACTTCTGCTCCGCAAGAATCGTCTCACCACAATCGATCATTACTCACAGCAACTGGGCATCACTATCAATGTGGAAGAACTCACAGAGCGCTTAAAGTGTCCAGCATGTTTCGGTGTTAATATTTGTCCCCAGATTATTTCCGGGAAGATTAATTTGAATGATTGGAACAGATTCGCTATTTCGAAATTCGCAAATGCAAAAAATATATTCTTTGCGACATGGGATGACCAAGGAGTCGAGCGGCAGGTATATCAGTCAAGTCGATTCGTACACAATTTCGTCACAAGTTGATTTGAAGTGACGTCTTTAATTCAATTTTGAAAACCTGTGTCATATTTGCAGGTTGTCCTCAAGAAACTCGCTCATGATAACGAACTGAAAGAGTTGGATGATGCAATTTGTGATAGGCATGGAAAAGGAAATCAATGTGACGTGCGTCAAGCGGTCATATCCCTAATTAACACCTACGCACACACTGTGGGCGGGCATGACTCTGACAATCCGTTCATCCTACATGGTGAAAAAATTGGTCATGGATCCGACATGTTGCTTTGTCCGTCACACAGGAAAATGGAATTTCTTATTAATGCTCACAAGAAATTTGCTCGTGGACAACATCACAATACTATTTTAGCAAATGTACTGACGACTATATTGATCAACCCAGAGCCACTTTATTTACAGGTAAGAATGTTATTCTCTATTCAATTTTGATGCGTTGCGTTTGTGTAAGAATAATGCGGAGAGAATTTTTTTACGGAAATATTGACACTTTGGAATTCACAAGAATGAGTAGGATTTTATGTTCGTCTTCATTTGCTTTCATTGTTGTAGGCATTCCCAGCTTCTGCCGACTGGCCATTCCCTGCCTACTACGGCGCGTGTGGACGTATCATCATGGAAGAATACATTGGGCGAAGGCTAACAACTTACTACAAGGAATCTTTTCATACACGTGCGTACCTAGCAATGCAATTACTCGAGATTGCAAATAAATTTAATGAGAATTCCAGCAAGTTCATTTTATATTTGACTGACATCACACCGGATAACTTCGCTGTGGATGAAAATTCCAATCAAGTTAAGGTTGTGGACTTGGAAAATGTTATCATGGTTGACAAAGAAGTAGTAATTCAAAGTTAGTATACGTTGCACATGCGAAAATTATAGATAACAAAGTTAAGTAAGAGTAAGGGTATTAATTTTGTATTTTTTTCGACAGGCAAAGTCCAGAATCACGAGAGTCTGTTGGTGTCTGAGTCAACTTACTGCAAAAACAATGGGAACTCAGAAAATATGTGTTTCAGCTTCTCAACGGATGACTTGTGCAACAGGCCACTCATAGATCACAACTACTATGCAATTTGCGCCGTAAGTTTTGCCCGTTTAAAATAAGTCGAAGCCCT
>JAQIUU010000299.1:0-11620 GCA_034694545.1 Mesaphorura macrochaeta
AGAAAGGAAATTGAACGCGCTTGCGAGTCGTAAATGCAGCACTTAACTTCTACGTATCGAGTTTGTGCTTCTGTACTGAGGCTGCGCCAGTAATTTATTGAGTTTTTATATCCAGCACTTACTCACACTCATCCAGCTTCCAATTCCAGCAATTTGTGAATTTAATGGGTCTTATATGCACTACCAGTAAAAACAAATTGGGTGTGATTCATTAATTTTCTGTAACTACTTTCTCTGGCGAAAATTCTACACACATCCTCAAATGTGTAAGATTTGCGGCTGTTGCGATTTTGCCGTGTGGTTTAATCGTGAGATGCAATGAGCTGAGCATAAGTTTTGTGGAAATTAAGAAAGGAACGTGCATCTTAACTACATTGCTGCAGTCTAGCGAAACATGCGCACAAACAGTGAGTTATGACTCTAATCTCAATTTAAATCGGACATTTGCGGAGTGAAATGAACCACTATTCTGGTAACGAAATGAAAAATCGCTCGTCTGGTGTTTTCATCGTTGGGGGTTGTGTAAGGCGATTAACTGAGACGCTTCGTGACTCCTGAGACCGAACCAAAAGGATTTGTGTGGATTCCAACAACTCATTTACCATAATTCCTTATTCATACACTCAAGCGCAAGGGTAGCTAGATGAGAGCTTACAGACGAGATTCACAAGTGGTCTTACAGTGAAAGCGAATATGCACTTGAATCCGCCCTCCTTCTTTTCTAGCACGCCACTAATCATTTCATTTTTTCCTTTTGAACAGAATTTGAAGAACCAGATAATGACAACCAATTTGTGGGTGGTACAGGTGAGCTCTCCAATTTTGATTTTACATTCTGGTCGAGTGTGACTTGGCTTGTAGTGAGAATGACATGGCTCAAGTGAGGCGGACTTTTTCACCGTTTGCGCCTTCCTTCACACTAAATTACGTTTCAAAGAATGGAAGAAAGTGCGATTCGGTTCAGCCTAAGCGAATTGGCATACAGCCGACCTTTGTAGTAGTAAGTGGCTTAAGAAGAATTGTGCGAAAGGAATTCATGAATTATAACAAGGTGTGCTTCTGACTTGGCCAGAAGGAATTTTTGCCGCCTGAAACTCTGGAGCCTGGAACTCAGAGACCAGAGTCGATTCTTAGAATTTCCACATACGTACTTATTAAGGACGACTTTTAAACAGAAAGTTTTCGTTGTTTTACACAATTCATAATTGAGCTTATTCACAAAGTTGAATGAGTATAATAATGGTTTACATGCCTACCTTGCCAGCGGCTTCTTGCAACTGGCGAATGGCGAATGAGGAAAGGAGCGAGGTGGTTCACCTGGTTTCTAAATCCTATATATTCTTCCTTCCTTGTGTTAGTTCCACAAAGGGAAGAACCCAGGCTAGTTGTACGTAGCTATTCTACATAATTGAGTTATCATATATTTATTTCGAGCTCGTGGTCCTCGGAGTTGGATTTTGTTGGTGGATGCGCAACTTGAATGCAATGCTGAATTTAGCTGAATGAGTAAATTGAAGTACAGAAACTGAATCCGAATCCGAGGCTTTCTTGTAGGGCACACCTGACAGAGTAAATTTTCTTTGTGCACCGCAGCACGGTTGCATGGACCGAGCCCCAAATGGTACAGATGCAGATAGTACAACCACATGTTCAGCAGTTTGGCCTTGTGGCTGGTGCGACGGCACGAGACTTGTCTGAGCGCATACGCAGAAATACTTTTGAAATATATAAAAATGAGAGGAGAAAGAAAGTCATTTTTATTTTATTTTCATGATTTTGAGTTTAGCTCAGGGGAAATTGCAAATTGAACACGGGAATAAAGTCGAACTGGATTCATTTAAGCGCAATAAGGACCGGTTATCTGAATACTAATGGCAATCATACTAATACTAAAGTAGACGCGGACTGCGTACACTGGCAGAGTAAGTTTGGCAGAAAATGTAATAAAATGTTGGTAAAGTGCTTTTCGATTCTCAAAACAACAAAAGAATATCGACCACTTTATAACGTCACTCTATACTCGGTGAGCATTGCTTTATTACTTTTGCTTACGCCTGTGGTTCTCCGGTACAAAGACTTTAATCGAGTACTACTACGATTATTTTCAATTCAATATGGATTTCAATTATAAACCTACCTACAAGATGAGACTATCGAGTTTTGATAGACTCAAGCATTATGTGGAGTCTCTAGGATTGATTAAAATCATACCATGATTTAGTTGCTCTGAAATGAAGACCCAAACAGCCTTGCTGGCCAAACAAACCCCATCAGCAAAGTTTGCTTTCAAACTCACAAGTAATCCTTTGCTTTCATTTGAATTTAGTTTTGGGAAGATTACAAGCTAAAATGGGAACCAAGTGAGTATGGTGGTGTGAACATGCTTCATGTGCCTTCAGATCATATTTGGCGTAAGTGTTCATTTGTTTTCATACGTCGGAGAATGTGTTTTTAAAAAATTTAAACAATTTCTTTCTTTATTTCAGGGCCCGACATCGTCTTGTACAATAAGTAAGTGATGATAATGATACAAGTTTTAAAATGGTTCCTGTGGAATGCAGTGTAATGCGTATCCATTGCGTTACTCAACGTTTAATTGATTCGATATGGCGCGAGTTGTGTGCTGCGGAATGAATAAACATGCACATTACGAGCCCTCCTAATGAACTATTTGCATAATTTGAAACAATGTGTAACATCTGAGTAGGCAACCGCCAGACACCAAATTAAGCATGAAAGTACAATTCTAGTGTCGGCAGCTGCGGTATCATTACGAAGCTGAATGTATTCATTAGGATTTCATTGCATAATAGAGATCATAGAATCATTCATATGTATTCTACTCGTGGTGTGCTAAATAGCTCTCTGGCTAGTAGGCATTGTAAAACATTTGCCATTAAAACTATTTGCCAGTTCAATAATAACGGGAGAACTATTTTCTGTTTCATTCAGAATACTGAAAATATAAGGGAGACGACCGAGCCGAGTAGAATTGTGAAAGCCGGCAGTTCGAGTCTGAGTAAAGTGAAGTCCTTTTATGAGAGGAGAAAAGAGCGATAACATAATGCACTATAAACACGGAAATGAGTAGTACACACAATAACATGATCACAGAGAATATTTGCAGCAGACGAGAGTGAGACAAAGTAATTTCTTCCAAGAAAAAGAGAAACAATCAGATTTAACACTTTCTATTCCTTTGCTTTTGCTCAAGTGGAAGAGCCTGCAACAGCTACACTTAAGGCAAGAGTGTGCGGGAACCTTGTTACTAGAAAATCAAGATTGCAGACTTTTTAGTTTGTACAATGCATGTCGGTCTTCGTCGAGTCTGTCCTTGTGTATAGTGCCGCTGTAGTATGCTTTCTCTCTGGAAAAACTTTCTAAGCCTTAGCGAGTATACAGCGGAGGCAGGAGACAAGTGTAATTTGGGAAGCCCCGTACAGACGTATACGTTCCTTTGTCTGGATGGGTTGATGGGCATGGTGAACCTTTCTCTATGTCAGGTCCCAATTTCAAGACAAGGACAAGACAACAAGTCAAATTGAAGCAAATGCTACGAGTGACATTGCACGGATGCTGCCTTTCGACCTGAGTTCCTCCGTCTCTTATCGTTTTCCTATGCAATCATAATAACAATTTATATATTTTGTTATTTTCCGACCTGACTCCAACGTAAATGACTGTGTAACAGGATGTAAAGGTAATTTGGATTTGAATGAGAGTGTGATCGGAATAACAAATTGCCCTCACATATGGCAAATAATGTCATAAAGTTCACTTGCTCGTTCTGGGACTCAACTCGGAGACGTCAATAAACATTACGTAACGCGCTGTGCCAGAATGAAAAATGAAATTGCAGTGACTTTGTTCCTGAACTCTTTGCTAGGCACTGCCGGCTCGATGATAGTCACATACAGCTCGAAATTTAATTCTCCACGTTTCGTTTAAATTATCCCAGCATAAAATATGAAGCGTAAAAACTTAACTGATGTTTTTATTTTCTCCGTGTGCGACATGAATATTTTGAGAAATACAGCGAAACTACGTATTAAGTTTACTGTAAAGTTGAGTTGACCTGTGAATTTTGCTGGGGAGATTGTCTAAACCCATAAACTGGATATGGGTCAATATGGTGACATGTCACGGGCAGGACAGGGCCAAACCTCACTTTTGTTTATTATGATTATTTGCAGTGCTGATGGGAATTTCGAGGTGACGCTTGCAACAAAAGCAACTTTGTACAATGACGGCAAAGTTGAATGGAAACCGCCAGCCATTTATAAATCTTCATGCGAAATCGATGTCGAATATTTTCCATTCGATGAGCAAACATGCGTCATGAAATTTGGTTCGTGGACTTACGATGGATTTCAGGTTAAAAATAACAGAAAGATAAAAATCGAAGAAGATCTGAAACTGCATGCAATAGAAAGCCGAAACTAGAAGAATACAGAACCTTAAAACCTTAACCTCTTCTGCACGCATCTCTCTACCTTCCAATTTCTCTTACTGCCCAAGAATGCATTCTTTATTTACACATTCCAACCGCAGTGACAGGATAAAAATAGAGGCGCCTTTCACTTAACCCTCCAATTGCATGCAAGAGTAGCAATAATAATTCACTCGGCCTCTGACGCACTGACACGTGCTTCGTTTTGTTTCACTTTTCTAAATTTGGTTTGAGTTTTTTCATTTATATTCACCTGCGTTTCATCCGAGTTCAAAGTCTTTTAGTGGTTACACGGGCTCACCTCATACGTTCAACGAGTCCGCTCAGCTTTGCGCTTCCACGCATTTTTATTCCGTCGCATGATTTGATTTATATTATGTAATAAGTTTTACAATCCCAGATTTTAACTTGGTGTACCCAAGAGAATTCGTAGCCGTGGCTGGGCTTAGCACGCAGGTTTTGGTTCAGTGTTCGTTGTAGCATTTTCATTTCTACCAGCAGACAATTGTGTACAAGTGTTCGGCATGTGAATGTGGCGTTGAAAGCTCAGACTCAGCCTCTCATAGGCGCAAAAGTTACTTTGTCATTATTACATTATATCCACCAATATTTACGGCTCTTTGTGTTTTCTGTGCCGACGACTTTCCTTTCCTTTATCTTTGGAACCATTCTCACTGTCCTTCGCCTTTCATCGCCCCTACATTCATCGCCTAGAAGTAAAGATTGTTGTAAGCTAATTGAAAATGATGTCGATGTGTTGTAATCTGTTAAGATTTTTCTGTACAAGCTTTTCTTGTCCTTCCTCTTCCTCTTCATCCTCTTCCTGCCTGATGCTTTCAGTTTCGGAGATTCAGTCTGTCTTTCCTTCAGTCTTTTGATTTAGAATCGTCGTATTTTAACCAATTTATAGGTGGATTTGCGACACGCCGATGAAGTCAAGGAATCCAAAGTGGTTGATGTTGGGGTTGACTTGACAGAATTTTATCGCTCTGTTGAGTGGGATATACTTGATGTGCCCGCCGTACGCAACGAGCGTTTCTACACCTGCTGTGAAGAACCCTACCTGGCAAATAAAAAACATTTTATTCATTGAATTCTATGAGTGCAGAGCGTTACGCAGATGTTTAGCCGATTTAAGCCATGAACTGGAGTCAGGGGCGAAAAGGAACGTGTTCATATAATGTAGGGCATTCTTGAACTGTAACGGCTCATTAACAGTCTTCAGAAGCGGCCAGTTTCGTATTTACAATAATTTATAGCGCATTTTCTCGGCATTGGATTTGAACATACATTTTTGCGCTAAGGCCTACTTTTACTCTCTTATTTGTGATGATTTGCGGAAATACGTTTGCAAAGTTTCAGTTTAATTCGCGAGTGCTCTGACGCTGTAGCTTTGAATAAACAATTGGCTAGAATGTGCATCATAATAACCCTCTGTGCGCTACAAATATGATCACACATATGAATATGTATTTTCTGTGTTATTTAGGACATCACGTTCAACATCACAATGCGAAGGAAGACATTGTTCTACACTGTGAATCTGATCATTCCGTGCATGGGCATTTCTTTTCTGACGGTCTTGGTATTCTATTTACCTTCAGACTCCGGAGAGAAAGTGAGTCAAACATAAATCTATACCCGAATCTCTCGATCTCGCACTGTATTTCTTTCCTCTCTTCACTACAAATTATGTCGATAGTCTTGTTACTTGAAAGCTCATTGTACGGATCTTAGAGATAGCTTCTCGTTTGGCCCGGTTGCAGAAATTTATTACTTCAAGGATTACTAAAATATTCTTATATACTATGCCAAACTCTGGCGTTACTTGAACAGAATCAGGAAGAAATACATGCGAAAGATCATAAAATATAAATCTCAGTGCATGGTGCATGCACTTTACTGACAAACTCTGTTTGCTCTCTCTCTTTCCCTTTGTGTTACAGGTTAGCCTGTCTATATCAATTCTGCTCTCACTCACTGTGTTCTTCTTGCTCCTGGCAGAAATTATTCCACCGACGAGTTTAGTTGTACCCTTACTAGGTAAATTTGTCCTCTTCACGATGATACTTGACACCGTCAGGTGAGTGCTACAAAATGCTCATACTAATTTATTACATGGTATCCTGGTAATGAGTTGCTGCTAACGATGGCTTAAATTATTCTGTGAACAGCATATGTGTCACGGTGGTGGTTCTCAATGTTCACTTTCGGACTCCTCAGACACATACGATGGCTCCTTGGGTCCGCCGTGTGTTTCTGCACATTCTTCCAAGACTTCTTATGATGAAACGACCCCAATATTACTTGGAAAGGTATTTAACAATGACAAATCACAGAAGCATTTGCTTTCCCCTTTAGATGGACTCTATACTCTCACAAGTTCAAACTGTCGCCGAACGATAGTCTTGATGATGAACTTCTTGACTTCTTCAAGCACTGGCGGAAGTCACCATTCTGAAGCACTTAAATCAAAATAATGATGCAATTGTCACATTGTAATCTTATTATATAAAGTGTATAATATGAACGATGACTTTGTTCTTTGTTCTCAGACTTGCCAGCAGAAATCCAGATCAGGGTATAAACACGAATGCGAGTGCCAGTGGCTGCAGTAGTGAGCGTATTCTCGTACGTACTTCCACTGGCCTAGAAATGCGACCAACAATTTCTCTTCACGACTCTCTTCGAATGAGAGACATTCATGAGGCGCTGGGAATGGGGACGAGTAGCGACTACGGAGGTTGTCGCTCCGCACACGACTACTCACCAAGGTACATTATTAATTCCCCTGAAAACTTTCATCGTGTACTTTCTTTCTCTACTCGTCTCGTCTACATCCACACTCTCTGCGAGATATTTTACAGTTTCATGTGGGCCTTTTTGTCTCTGATTCTCACTCTAATTATTTTTAATGACATTTTTTCTTACGGCACAATAACATTTTAAAAGCGAAAACTCGCAAATTATGAACATGAGGGTAAAATCATTAGTTTACGAGCTTATAGAAAAATAAATAGAAAGACAAACATGGTCGAGACAAGATTCAATGCACTCTTCTCCGTGTACAACAAAGCAGCACGCCTGCATGGCAAGTGGTACAAGCGTGTATGCGCAATTAGTAGATTATGGTGATTGCTAAAGACAGGTTTAACGACCTTAACTGGCGAAGACAGAAGATTAAAAACAGAATTTGAGGAAACGGCTTCTCGTTCCTGAAAATTACCTCGGGAACAGAACCTGAACCATTTTGTAATGATAATGATGATGGGATAAACCCAGCTTGCATGAAATTACAAAGTGGAACGCAGTTTCCTGATTTAGGATGAACCAGACCATGCAGCCTAGCAGCGAAGGAGGAAATAGTTGTAGCCCGTCTGGAAACCCCGCATGAATTCCGTTTCTGTCTACAAGAAAACACTGTAGTAAATGAGCTGAAAACGGAAAAGAGAAAGCACGACTTGTCTTGTCGGAGTCTTAACCACCACGACTTGGAACGATGCGCGATGTTTCTGTAAATATTGTCTCGTTCCGTTTACATTCATGTGCTGCAACCAAACGTCACCGGAATTGTGGCCGGCAAAGCAATTACACTGGTTGCGCCCCGCCAGACCCACATCCAATCCTACATACGCGTATTCACATTATCAAAATACTGCATATTCATTTTATTCTATTCACTGTGCTGTAAGTGCCACTGACTCTGTTTCTGGTTTAAATTTATATTTTGGTTTACTTTACAGTCATGATTTGGGAGATGGGTTGAATGGGAACTGTAGAATTCATGGAATGCCACCGATTCCTCCACCTCCAATTCCGCCATCACGAACGTCGTCTCACCCTTTACTTCGCTCAAGCTCAAATGATCTACATGACCACGGCGGTGACCATGATGGGCATATGATGGATGACGTTGGTGGACACCATTCTGCGGCAGCAAGACGCTTAGGCTGCACTGAGGTCCTCAAGGCATTAGACAGCGTGCGATTCATAGCTGAACATACAAGACGAGAAGAAGAGTCGATTCGGGTAAACCACTAGAAAACCAACACAGTAAACTTGCGGGGCATAAATCTTGAGGGGCCTTCAGCAAAATAAATATCAAATTATTCGAAATATGTAACAGAAAAGAGTAGCAACTCTCCTCAAATTCTAAATATTAGCTGAGTGCACCAGAATTTGCCTCATAAATCTAGTTGAGATTTGCATAAACATTAAAGTGCTACTCTGTTGTTATTTTTCTAGGTGAAGGAAGACTGGAAATATGTGGCTATGGTGCTTGACCGGCTCTTTTTGTGGATTTTCACGGTTGCAGTGTTAGTTGGCACTGGAGGAATAATTTTACAAGCACCAACTCTGTACGACGATCGTGAACCAATAGATGATAAATTATCGCGCATTCACATGATTAGTGCGAAGGGTGGTGTATTGTCAAAACCTGCCCTCATATAGAATACACACTTTCCGTATTTGCTTGTGCTCTGACTACCCATACTATTAAAATATATCCATAAGATACTCAAGAAATTGTAAGGCCTATTATATCAAAACCAATCTATCGACTAGCTTAGGTTTTGCAATGAGAAACTGTATTTATATTATTGTCTTTCCTAAACTTCTGTACCCCTCATGTGATTATTGTAAACCTACCAAGAAATATTAAGGCCAAGAAATATTGCTATTATCGTAATTAAGGAGGAGAATATCGAGCAAACCAAGCAAATGGATACTGCTAAATATCATTTAATTCCATGTTCCAAATTCAAGATTGGGGCATACAATTCATTGTGCGTTGAATTTCAACTACTGCTTTATTGGGCAGTGGAAGTGTCTGTACCGGATCCAGGCATGGCAGACAAGTTATTCCATTTCTTGCTGTCAATAAACTTGATTGCAAAACTTTGAAAGTAAAGCGACGTTAATGCTTGTCCGTATTTAACTTCATACACGAAAGAAAGCCGTTACCTTTCCCAACTTAAGCCTAATCTTCTTATGTTTAAGCTTGGCTGAACTCTTTGTCAAGATTGAGGTAACAGCGTGACTACCTTGAACCAATTTTGAAATAAACCCTTACAATAAATTTACAGGAAAGTGAGACATGCTGAATGCTGTATTTTAATGCGAACGGACAAATTGTAGTAATTACTCTATTTTACATTTGATAACCTGGAACATATCAGTATAACTTCGTCCCTGATCACAGGTGTCTTGTGTTTAATTTCCTCCAAAGAATCTTATGAACGGGAGCGACAAAACAAATATATTTTCATATATATAATTCTCCCATGCTCATACATGTCATGCATCGGGTAGCGAATTTGGTAATGCCAGAAACAGGAGACAACTGCGAGGATGATTTCCACCGAATGTCGCCCAGCAGCAAGTGATCAGTATTTTACAACGTGACTTTTGGTAACATCTTGCCCAATTTTATCATTGGTTTGTAACACATTCTCACAAAGTACGACTGTGCAGATCCAGCACGATTCTGGTTTAAACAACACTTCGTCAATTACATAACAGAGTGGAGAAAGTTGAAGATTTTATTTGTCCAATTCTTGTTTCCACCTCCCTTTATTCCCTCGCACTCCAGCTTGCCACCACAAAGAGATTGGGGAGAATGAAATGAAAACATTCACGTCCCAAGTTAACGGACATTTTAGTGATGATGTAAAAGTGTCGATACCATTATTATGTTGTACTACAACAGCCCTCGTATAATTGGGACCGTGTGTTACTTTGCCCATTAACAACTTTGTACATATAATGATTACAGACTCGCACGCACATTTCAACAAATTGCTTGCTCCTGCATTCTTCAAACAACTGCGTTCCGATGCAATTTTATGGTTTCCTTCAGAACAAACAGATTTCGCAACTTTTTTCAAACCTTGCAATTTCCACAAAGAGTTTGAAATTTCCTGACGTAATGTTCTTAGCCTCATTAAAAACCTCCAAAAGAGAATGGTTCCCGGAATATACGTGTCATAAAAGCAGATTCGTGGATCAATCCTCTCTGATTCTCAATTTGATTCCGAACAGCAAAATCGAGGACTAATATTCGCTAGCAGAAAACACGGACTTGTTTGAGTGACAGCACTCGCTTCAACCCCTCTAGCCTCTTGCTCCACAGAAATTGATGACTCTCTTTTAACGCATTTCTTGTGTCTCTCCAAATGTTTGTTTCACATTAGCCTTCTTGAGGTTTGATGGATGGGGTGAGGAGTAGTGGAAAGAGTAGAATGCTGACGTTATTCTTTGAGACTGACATGGTGTTGAAGTGGTGTGGTTCAGTTGTAAAAATATATCTGTCTAAAGTAACAAATTTGATTGTAGACGAATGCTCGGAGAAAGTTCAGCTGCTGAGTCTTGTTCGTCCTGTCCTATTTCCGGGTGAAGGGTTGAAGAGAATTATTGCCGCATCATGAATGCGAGTGATAGAAGGGCATAAACACGATGCATGAGGTATCAACACATGTGAAGTGAGTACGAGGTTGCCTGCACATCTTGTCGTGTCTCGTGAACCATGCTTACATGCCACACTTCTGAAAAGGGATTCATTATATTGGATTTCACCGTTCACCATTCCTACACGCACTTCTCATGATGTTCGTATCACTCAGACTTTCGGGACTGTATGGACTTTCAGACGACTGCGTTTTCTCAATATAACACAGAGTAATATCGAATTAGAATCCTGACATCATATTTATAATACTTTGCGTCAGAGAACATTTGCATTTGAGGAAGACTTACAACCTGACATGACATCCAAGTGCTTGGATAAGCAGGAACATTTGCAATTTTCACAGTCTTTGCAAGCACTGCTGAATACTAAACCAGCCATCATTCTTTTCCACCGGTCGAACTTACCCAGAGCTATCGCCATCCATCTAAGCCCTCAACCTTCCTTGAAGAAAGCTGTGGAGCCCGACAGCGTTTGCTGCAGAGGTTTTAATTCCAATTGCAAATTGCAAGCTTCGTTTTGAGTTTCAGAAATACTCGACTCCAGTTTTTTTTGTCGCTAACTGTTTTCTAAATGGGACGCTGCGACATACATACAAACTATTGTATTTGTAAATCTTCTTAGGAAATGGGACATGTACGACATTCATAAGTTAAGTAGTCAGTCTTCATTTTCATTTCCCACGGAATCAATGCACGCGGAAA
>JAQIUU010000300.1:0-11579 GCA_034694545.1 Mesaphorura macrochaeta
AGAAAGGGTTGCCTGAGGTGCAGCAAGTGCATTGCGATGGCAAATTCCGCACACACTTGCGTTCCTCATATTGCGTAATATTGTGTTGTGGTTTATAAGCGGTGCGGTGGCTGTAAGGCTGTAAGCTTCAATTTTGGCTTTATGGAATTTTATTGTGCTCGAATCTTGATGTCGCTGTCGATGACTCCTGAGCTCATGAAATGAGAATGAGCAATGCTGGACAATGACCCGGAGCCTACGACCTGTAGACTGTAGACCTTAATGATTCAGACGCTGCCTCCGCAGCCTCGGTCAACCATACCAGTCATCTTCAGGTGATTGAGTGACGATCGCAATTCGCAAGGCTATGGCAGCGAAGCCGCCCTCATGCCTCTTTGCAGCGCGGCCATGTTTGATCGTACACCTGAAGGAAATTTATTGTATAGATATATACAAGTCAATACAAATGACCTCAGTATGCAATTAGTTCATATTCGCATCATGTTGCTAATCACTTGACCATTTGACGTTTGACCCCCAAATTGTACTCCACAGGAAACAATAAGTAAACAATATAATAATACAAAACTCGGATGCGTCTCTCAAAGCTTCGCGTCGGATTAGCTTGCAAGAAGTTTGCAAGTTCAGATGACCCGGTAGCGGCCTGATAATGCCAAGTCCAAAGTTCAGATAATGGACACTGCTTAAAAGAGAGCACAACCTGAAGGAAGTGTGCGTGTTGTGATCTTGCCTATGCCTCATATCTCCTGTATAAAATGAGAACAATTTGCGCGAACCCCGACGCCGTAGCCGGAGTAGAGCCATGATCCATGCGTCCACAAAATTTCCTTGAATTCTTATCTGTAAAAATATTTGCGCAAATACAATTCAGCACAGGCCACGGTGCTGTGTACATACACAAATCAGAGACAAGTCAGACAAAGGATTATCTTGAAACACTGTAACGTTCCAGCAATGCATGCGTTAGTATTACATGAGTTTGTTGGTTGCAAAAATGTCACGCCAAGTTGCTGCGTCTGTAATTAGCGCACATTAAACTTTATTATTGCTGCAAAACATTAACATAAATCTAAATTTGGATTGAAGGCTCTGTTTCATCTCAATTTCAAGAAATTAGCGTCATTGCGCCCTTGCGACCCATTGCCTTGCGGTCATGTTTACGCCAACAGGAATTATTCAGTCTTAAGTGCCGTGTCCGCTTCTTTGGACCGGTCAAAGAGTATGACTAATTGTGAGCGGCACATGTGCGCACAAACTACAAAGTTCAGTTCAATAGAACACGCGTATACGTGCCGTGGAGCGATCGCGGGACAGATGAGATAAGAGGTGACAAGTGGAATCCACTCAAGATTCATCCCTTTGCCTGTGCTGCAGCTTCACGTGAATAAATTGTTTTCGTTGTACACAATTCAGTTGAATTTGACCGTGGCTTGTGATCAAAATGATGTCAGCATCCTAATCGTTCAATCCTGCCTCTGTCTCTATCACGCTCTTCTACTCTTGCATCTTGCTCCTGCAGCCAGTACGATCGTTGCTAGCTCTCCAGTTGTGCCCTGCGCGTCCCAGATAGATTCAGTATCAATTCAACGTTAGAGGGACGCATCACATTCCAGTGAGTGCCATTTGCTTTCGTGCAGCTGCAGTGTGATTGTTTTGTGACCGTGAGTTGCGAGGCTAGAATGTGAGAAATGTGTTTTTAGAAATCATGGTAGTACAGGGCCCTAATGTCCCAAGTCCCAATCCAGGAAGGTAGTGTTTTCCTTTTTTGCTGTGGACGCCATGCACATGCACCGTACCTGTGGTTTTCAATTTTCGTGTTGTTGCTGTGATGTTGACTCCGTTGTTATATTGTCATTGACACAATTTATGGCTCATGCTCATGCTGTGCTCCACTGAATGGATAAACAAGATCATCCAGTTTCTGTGATAACAGAAAGATAATTTACGAGGAAGCATTCAATGTGCATACATCGCAATTAGCAGTGTTTGTATATCTGCTCTCTCTCCTCTTGTGTCACACCAATTCATTCCGGGACTCAGAACGAACAATCAACTAATGATAATACGAGTAGGAGCAGACGAATAATTTGTAATCTGTTTGAGGTGAGAACTGAGCACATGCACATTAACATTAAGCAAAACTCAAGATTCCTGATTGCATCACACATCACACCTCATCATCCATACATACACGATACACCACAGCACGCAGCATCCAATTGCGGTTCATTGCTCAGCGTTCGTTCGCTTGGGCTGCGCGTCTGATTGAGAGCCGCATCCCCGTCTCGTTCTCCGTTCAGTTCCAGTTTGAGCACACAAAGAATCCAAGAAGCACGGAGGAATTCCTGCCCCAGCATAATAGCGTTCGTATTATACTAATTTGCCAATTTTTCCGTGGTGGGTGCACAGTGCAGACCGCAGACAGGCGTCACACGCCGGTAGCTGAAATAGCCGAGATTGTGCGAAAAACGAAAAAGTGAGTCAACGTCGGATGCCCATCAAAGTCTATAAGTTATCTGACTGAATCTAGAATTCGACACCAGCACTGCTTTGGAGTCTTTGACTTTTTATCTTGCCGCAGTTCATCATCTGTGACACATCGCGTAAATAGCAGCGTAAAGTGACATTTGACACCGGATTGAATTGGTTGTAGCATGTCTACATGCCAAGATCAAACCGTAAGTAAGGTATAAGTATAGTTGTGTAACTCTGTGCAGAATGGAATGGGTGGTCACTATCTCTCATTTTGTCCGTCGCCGAAGACGGGACGCGTGCCATCAGAAGTAGAACATCAGCATCAAAACAGGCATGGACGACTCCAGTCGCAGTCCAGTAAACGTAAACATTTTTATTAATCGTACAATCGCAAATGTGTCCTTCGCGACGTATTTTCTAAATACACTCGTACTTAAAATTAATTCCGTGCCTGTGCTTTCGTCTCCCGCATAATAATGAAGAGTAGCGTAACGAACTCCAATTCAGGAGGCTCAGTCGTCAGTCGAAGTACAAGCGGAGGCGGTGCTGGTGGAGGTGCAAGTGTCCCGAACAATAACGCATACAATAATCGACAGCAACAGCTCCAGCAATCGCAGGCACAGTCATCTTATCCACTTGCATCCAGTCTCTACTACAACAATTACGGATTCTCATCTTCCTCGATTCCAAATATCTCTTCCGCATCGGTCGTAAATACTCAACAGCCGCACCATCATGACGACGAATTTTCCGTAAGTCTTGTTTATACAATGTGAATATGGGAGCAAAAGCACGTACGAGCAATTAAATCTGGAATTATTACCGCTTGATTCGTGCCAAGTACTGGGTGCTTAAATTGGTCGTGTGTGAAATTGCATGAAATTGTCATAAAATACGATTTATGTGTTGTGTTCTTGCGGTTCTTGCACATTGACACGTTGTTGCGTTTTCTTTGTACTAATCTTGTGATGTGGTTCGTAATGGCACAAAATCACTTGGCAATAAAGGCAGTGCGTGGTGTTGGTTTGTGCAAGGTTTGCCCTTAACTATTTTACAATTTGTTATAATTTATTTCTCGTGTGCAGAAATATAGTGCCATCGCATAGCCTAAAAGTTGCATTTGGTACAACAGAGAGTACATATTCAGGGACTGACCTTCAGATTGAAAAAGATTTATGTAACATAAGCTCATTAAAGTTTTGTATTCGCGATTGCTAAACTAAAATTTAAATTCAGTCTCACTTTCGTATTCGGTTGCTCAGTCGAAGTCGTACTGCATTTATGCTGGAACTTCATAACGTTTTTGCAGATGAGCTGCAATCTACATAATAATTCGGATTATTTGTGAAGTCTGTGGACCTGAATTTGACCTCATGGTGCGGCATGCGGCCTCCTTTTAAGAATATGCCCTTTTAGCCTTCGGTGTTGAACTGCGTCGTACGTGAGCAATTCGACTAGGACGACTGTCGGGAACATGAGAACATGACACTAAATATCTGCTCGTAATTACGAAGCGCTTGAGCGAAAACAGATATGATCCTCACGCTTTTGGTGACACCAGATTCGCTGTGTACCGCACAAAACGAAATTAAGCTCAAGATCATTTGCAGGCTTTTAATTATCATTCTGAGAAATCATGGATTTGCATAAAATTAAGTGTTTTTGTCGTGTGCGGGAACATGAGTATTTCTGAATTTGCCCTGTGCATTTCATTTCATGACGTACGAAATGCGTACCGCCAGGTTAGCCAGATGATTGAGAAAATGAGTTGGTGGTGAGTGGTGATGGCGATCTGCATGAGGTGTCGAGGCAGAAGATACGAATTAGAAGGCTGGGTTGGCTTGAAACTTCTGATGTGATATTAATTACTAAATTGTCAATTAGTATACTAGCATACATATTTACATATGCGCAGAAGTACATTAAGTCGACGTGCGACCGTAAGAGCCACAAGCGCTGAGTGGTCATTCAATTGGACTACATTAGTGGTTAGATTTCCCGTCTAGTCGTCTTCTAATTTAGAACTGCTTAGCTTGATTGTACGCGTATCAGCAACAAATTTGCGAGGAAACGGCGTATAGGAAAAATAGGAATATAATTCTTCGACTCACGTTGTCACGTTCTGCAAAAATGGGTTGACTGATCACTTCTCACCTTCCTCGTGTTACCACTTTTGCTTGGATTACCGTACTTGTTTTGCGAGAGTGTTCAGAAATTCAGACTCAAATTTTCTTGAATCGTACACGTACGTCGTAGCCGTAGCCGTAGAACCTATACAAATATATAGCATCCAATTTCAAGTCATAAACATCAAGAAATTGACATTTTGTCTAAATATTTTAATTATACATTTATTGTAGGATTAATGTTCCATTAATTGATTATTTGACCAATTCTGTGTCGTGTCGTGGGTTGATTGGTGAGCCAGAACCACCAAAAACATGGGTTCGACAAACGTCATCAAACATTAGCCAACTCAAGGAGCCAAGGAGGTTTAGTGTTTGCAAATTGCAAGCTTGGATTTTCGGCGTAACCGCACACTGCAGTTAATTGGACGGAGTTAATTTGACATGAATTACTACTCCACATCAGAACGGTCCTACACGCTTCTTGGAGGTGGAGATGCTGCCCGTGTGCACCCACAGTATTTTCAACAGGATGAACTTACAACCGCATTGCTACGAACCCAACGCAAAGTAATTCTTACTTCTATCAACAACATATTTTCTTATTATCAAGGGCTATCTTCACCAGTTCTCTGTAAATAAGGTACCTGCATCTGTAGGTCCACGTCTAGATTCTAGAAACCCCGAAAGTATGTATTGATTGTAATCGCCTAATCGTACCGTACGGAAATGGATCTCTCTTTCTTGTCCCTGTGTAATTATTGATTCGTTACATTCTTCAGTTCCAAAAGGAGTAAGTGAGATTAATGTGCTACAATGAGTTAGATGCGATGGGATCGTTGAGCCTTCACAAGGCGGCTCATCATGCAGGAGGCGATTCAGAAGAGGTCTGTTTTAGATCCCTTTCTAAATTCACAAGCTCCCGTCTGGGTCTAGCTTGCATCCGTGTGATTTTGTGGCATGCACACGTGTGACGGTGAAGGCGGGTGACTGAGCTACTCGATACACATATCTTACCACAATTGATCCAAACCTGTAAACAAGATGCATGTCTTTTTGTCGCTTCCTTAACGATGGACAGGCTGTAGGGCCAGCTTGTTGTGCTGGAAGGAAAAGGAATTAGGGTGAAACAGGTGTAAACAATTAACCGCCTGGCCTGCCATGCGTAGGTGCGGCTTTGTGCTTTGAAAGAGACCAATTACCCATTTCCTTGCGTTAGGGTCGAGGTTAATAAAATGAAAACGTGAAAACAATGAAATGCGTGTGGTATTTGTACACGAGCACATCATAGCTAAAGGAAGTTCTAATTGATCTGGTTTGTGGTTAATTGAAATTGATTCTAATTATAATTCACGTTCTTTTACTTTTTGATTCTCTTGTGCTTCCTGCTGAAGTTTTCTGGGAACTGGGGGAAATAAAAAGTTTAAGTTGCTTCAAGCGAAATGTAACACGAGGGTCAGCAAGGTGAAAGGCTAAAGTCAAAGGTACATGGTTACGCGAGCACGACACGCATTCCAAACTATCGTGCTTTAAGAATAGTATGGAGTGGTTACCTCCACAACTTCGATATTTCCAAGGGGTAAGACAGTTCGATCAAGCGCGTCTGTTTTCGACCATCTTGCCTCGATTTTAATTTGTAGCATTGTTTTCGTTAGGTTATCTGATTGTGGCCTGCCTTTTGTTTTACCCCAGATTTAACATTTAGCTTATCTTTTCCAAACCCGTTTGTGGCTTTATGTTTTCTGGAATACTGTGCCTTTCTTATGAATTTTGCTTATGTTGAATGTTAAATGATTTGATTTGGAAATGATGTTGGGAAATTTTTACCAATACCATGCATCTTGTCTTCTAGTATAACATGAGCACTGGAGACGCGGCAGCTTCGGCGGCAACCATTTTGTCATGGCGGAAGCTTCATCTCAGTCGAGCGAAATTGAAGGCCATAAACAAAACATCGGCTCTGATGTCCGGCTTTGCGATGGTAGACACTTACACATTCTGTATAATCTTGTATTTTGGTCTATGGAGTTCTAAAGCAGCATTCTACATTGGAAACTGTTTTTATTGACAGGTTGCAATGGTTGAGATGCAATTAAATGAGGATACTCACGTGCCCGAGGGTCTTCTAATCGCGTTTGTGATTTGTACTAGTCTCTTAGTCGCTGTTCATATGTTGGCTCTTATGATCAGCACATGCATCCTTCCCAACGTAGAAGCTATTTCAAATTTACACAATATTAATATCGTTGAAGAATCTCCTCACGAGAGAATGCATTGGTAAGAATTGCTAATCGTCATGTAATGCCTTTTGTTTCTTTCGCGAGTGGAGTTAATCTAAGTAAGATATATAATTATTTGCAGGTACATTGAAGCTGGATGGGCTTTCAGTACTGTTCTGGGAATTTTCTTATTCTTGTGTGAACTTGCAATCCTTTGTTGGGTCAAATTCTATGACTATTCGATAATGGCAGCTTCCTCCGCCACAATTATCATGGTCCCCGTCTTAATTTTATTTATTGGGTTTGCAATCCATTTCTATCACAAATTAGTCATGCACAAGTATGAATTGACAGAGTCTGGGCTCAGAGAACTCGAACAACTCAAAATCCAATTGGACTCAACAACGAATGGTCCCGCACCCATGTCAAGTTCAAGAAATAATATAAGTATTGTGTAATTCCCCTTTCTATTGTTATCCACCTCCTTTGAAACATCTCTCATTAGTTTACGATTAACCCTCAAGGAACTTGTATCATTAAGCCAACGCAATTTTAGAACTTTAAAATCCTTGTTTATGGGATTTCAGGAAGGAGTAAGTTCGGTTTTGTCTCTAATGACTAATTCTCAGAACTGAGTCTTCTGTAATTTTGGGAATTTTGCCAGCATTAATTTATTTTATAGTTGTGTCGTACGTTCCAGATACCTATGCAATAGATTATTAGCGGAAAAACTTTAAGCTAAGCACGGTGAGTTCCCTGACCCATCCACGATCATGAAGATGATCAGAGTGACAGTCCGCTCGCTTGTGGAACTTAAAAGTCGAGTTCAAGTTTCACCTAAGTTTCAAATTTCAATGCATCTTGTTACTTTTTCTAGTTTAGTGCCATTTTTATACACAGTATGAAGTTCATATTTGAGAAATTCGCCGCAATTGTACTATGCCATCGTCGCTACTTAATTTATAATACATACTACATGAATAAACGCAGCCTAACTTTGGTTCGTTGTCATTAGGACGAATCTATATTTTCGTTTATTTGGCAATCTACAATTTTCTAAACATTTTACGTTTAACAGGTTCCGTTAGCGTTTCATATTTCCATCATCACATTACACGAAAAAGTAAACTTGCATTCTCTTATAAAAATATTTCGCTATTAATTACAAGTTGAGTTCTAACCTAGCGTTTAAATATAACACAGTGATTCTTTAACGTTAACTGTAATTATAATTATCTTACAAATTGGACTAATCGACGTCTTAATAAATGTCTTTAACTTTGTGTATCTTGAGTATGCGATGGGGTTTGATTGGGACATGAAAAACTTTATTGCGAGCACTAATTTGTGACGTTCAAAGATTGACATCAACCCGATTGATTGATTGATTGACATATTGAAGATTGAGGTGAAAAATGGCTCCGATGGCAATAAGTACTTTTGGGTAAACTGATAAAATATCATGTAGGAGGTGTGTGAAAAATTCTTCATGCCCAAGCAGCAGGTCGTGTAACGACCTGCTGCTAGAAATTATTACATTAACAACAACGGATTCTCATTTGACGGACGTGAGTCATCCTGTAATGGACAAACTTGATCCAAGGGTATAATATCTTTAAGTTACACACAAGATCGTCAAGATAGCATATCTCCGCCAACTTCCACGGCATCATCGTCAGAAACGAGTTTGGCAGACGAGTGAGATTGAAGGATAGTTGGAGGTTGAATGGAGTTAAAGTCTCCTGTGACTGATGAGTAGTACTTGTTATTGCTGCGACTGACGTTAGCTCGAGAGTATTCATGATGCTTTGAGTAATACCGTTTATACAGTGCATTGACCCTGTAACGAACAAAAATTATCATATTTAAATTTGTGAAAATAGATTTGGCCCCGGTAGTATCGATTGCAAGACTATTGAGGTTGGAGGATAATTTCACGATGCAACGAATTTCGACCCTCGTCGTTGGTTACAACCAGAGTTTCAGGACAGTTGGCGGCATTCCTCAGAAATACAGATCAACAAAGAACTCATTTGAAGATTATGAAGCCAGTTCAGATACAATGTTAGTCCTTTGGCTCAACAGAATCCAGATTGTCCCTCACGGAGCTAAACATTCACCGGCATGCATCGAGTAGCTTCATGCAACAAGTCATGCAAATGCGTATGTACAAATATATAAAAAATCAAGACAAGCAGAAATATTTACAAAAGTTTACCTAAAATTGTTGATCAGTACCGGCAGAAGAAGTGACGGAAGAAATACTTTTTTTTCGCAAGCCAATAGATTGCAAACCCACTAATTGGTAGTAAAAAATAAAACCAAAAAATCCAAAAAGTTAAGAAACCAAGATAAAAAAATGCAACTCAGAGTCAGGCGCAAGCAACCAATGGGGTTTGACTTAAATTAGTTTCGCATATTTACAAGTAGCATTTTATTTGAAATATTTACAAAAATTCTGCTTCTTTGTATTTGAAATAAGTAGAATTGGTCGTCAGTTCTGTACTTCCTAATCGTGATATAGTGGCAATAGTAGAAGAGTTAACAAGTGCAAAATAAAAGTAAGATTAGTAAAATAGTAATAGCACCGGAAGCTTTTTGGACAGCACAGGCTGGATTAAAGTTAGTATTTACATTGCTGTACTTTCAGGTACTTGGAATGGATTAGTTTTCAGTAACTCTCTCACGACCACGACTCAATTAAATCTTACTTACCATAAATTATGCTTAGCTGCATAGAGACTAGATTAGAATACTAGATTAAGGAGAAGGAGCAAGCTGCTGGTTCATAGTAGCAACAGCAAAAGTTAATTTCATAAATAGCTTTGTAAAACCAATAAACATTTGGCATGCAAGAAAAATAGAAGAGAAAGGCTGTCAACAGGCTGAAAGAGTTTCCGTTTCCAGTCTTTACAAAACTTATGAAACAAGCAGCAAAATGCGAAAAGTGCTTTTTGGAATGACTTAGATACTGCATTGCGTAATGAAGAAATGTCCTGCATTCTCGATAAATTACTGCGGATAGGTAACAGATCGTCGATGGCACTGAAATATTAAAAATCGAACAATTAGATTTGTTCAGCAAAAATTTGGTGAAGCAATATAGCCTGTTAACCTACCTCACCCCAACGCGCTGCCAACGAGCATGCATACGCTCCCAATGAGAAGTGTTGTGGAAGCGAAAGGTGAGAGTGGATAAGACACAGCAGAATGCCCGGCCGAACCAACCTTCGCTTCATCTTTGACTATGAGGCGATCTCCATATCTGTTCATGAAATCCATTACGACGCCGTTGGACCACCCAAACCCGACGACGGTGTCATATTCCCCACCACCACCAGGAAGACCAACCACACTGACGTCATACTAATGAAACAGATACACAGATAGTGAATGAATTCAGAAAAAGTTATTAATTATGTAAAAGTAGAAGCATTGATACCTTTTCGAACATGGCGTTTGGTGTAGCTTGATAAAAGGCAATATAATTGGTCAAGACCCATCGTTCAGCTAACTCAAATGCAAGAGCATTAGCCTCATCATCGTTTGTTCGAACGAGCGCGTTGACAACGAAACTTTGAAGAGGGGCCCATCCGTTTGGGTAGTCCCATTGTTCACCTGTTCAAAGAGTTGCGAAGTTAAGTAGAATAAATGTTAGTTCAAAGTTCAATCATTATTGCTTTGCAGAGCAAACAAGTCCAGTTACCTGTTTGTTTGAGAGAGGTTGGAATACCACCTGGATAATCCAAAGCACCAACAGTTCTTAAGTAATTAATTACACGCTTAACAGTGGCGTCAGACTGCTCTGCGCCGGCCCAAAGAGGTATAATGTTGCTGGGATAGAAATCTTTGCGAAGATGTTTCTTAACGAAATCATAATCAAACCAGCATCCCAATTTTTCATCCCACAGGAGTCCATTAATGGCTTCTTTGAACTGGTTTGCCATATTCTCGTAGTACGAGACCCTTCCTGGTACACCAGCCTACAATGCAAATAAATAGTTGCGTAAAAACCACCAAGCAGAGTTTCTTCACCCAGGCAATCCAGTTGAGTTTGGTCTAGCACTTACGACTACTGCAAAGTCTGCCATTAATTTTGCGTTGTAGTGCATGAAGGAATTCAGTTCAACTGGAATTATGTCTCTCGTCTTAATGTGAGATAAATTAGCGGTTACGTTTGAACCAGGTGGTAGCGAGAACCATTTGCTGGAGAAATCCCAACCTGACTCTGCGCCTGAGTGGAGGTTGAAGTACATCTCTTCCTTTTCGGTTTCTGGCAACCCAAAAGCAAGTTTGTAATCCTCACTGAACAAAAGTAAAATACAATTTTAGGGCATAATCGCGAGTGTTTCCATTTTAATATTAACCAATTTCTTTCCTCATACCCGTACGACTCTGGTCGAGGAGCGCCTTTTTCACTATTGTAACGTACTACTGTGAAATTTGAATTTCCAACAGTGACAACAACAGTACGATTCTTCATCCAAAAATTGAACTCTGACTCCAGCGTCGCGTAATGTTTCTTGATGAAGTCAATGTCATGAGTTGCATCGAAATAATTTTTCACCATAGGAATAAGGAGTGGGGGCTGACTCCGTTGATAGTAAATTCGTCCACCGTTAGGAACAAAGCCCAAACTTGCTACCATTTGAATAAAATTTTCTAGCATTCCTTTGACGGTAGTGTACATTTCTGATAAAATAAGTCCTTCTTGAATCCAGTATGAGTCCCAGTAGTAAAATTCTTTGAAACGGCCACC
>JAQIUU010000301.1:0-11577 GCA_034694545.1 Mesaphorura macrochaeta
TCTGATTCTGCGTCCTGCGCAAATGAAATGAGTTGTTGGGCACGGCCCATCCAAGTTCCCAATTCGCCCCCTTCGTGTCACGAACAATTTAAACAAGTCGGTCTGGCACAGCTTGCAATTCCATACTCCCTCCGAGTTCTGAGACCACGCCAGATGTGTCGTCATCTGGCTCTGCGATGACGATGTCACAGGTTTTGCCATTGGACTCCTGTCTACCATTGCACTGAGATTTCGTGATAATCTCTTCTAATTTGGCAACTTTCTGTCTCAAATCTTCCAGATCTTGGTGGTTAGTTTCACCAAGTTCCGATTTGTCTAGCCCAACAGCCTCATCTTCGGCGCTTGCCCTCAGTTGAAGTCCAGGTACACGATCGATGACGAATAATATCGCGTAGGTCATCACAAAGGCCCAGACGCCAGACGCAAGCGTGTCAATGGCTTGAATTCCAACTTGTTTCCAATTGCCATCCAACCAACCGCCTTCAATCTCGACTCCATCGACGGCTGCCACATATTTTTGAGCAAATACTCCAGTTAGAATATTGCCAACCATGCCGCCGACCCCATGAGCACAAAATACGTCGAAGGTGTCGTCAATTCGCATCCACTTCTTGAGTCCCATTGAAAGGTTACAAACTGCGGCACCGGCAAACCCAAACACAAGACTGGACGCTGGTGAGATATAGCCCGATGCTGGCGTTACTGCGACTAGACCACAAATCATGCCGACGCAGAATCCGGATGCTGAGAGTTTCTTCTCATTACCTCGCCAATAGTCGAGCAGAACCCACGTAAACCCCCCAACTGATGCTGACAAGTTGGTCGTAATAAAAATTGTAACCGTGCGACTGTTTGGAGCCAAATCTGAGCCAGCATTCGCCACAAGCCATCCCAGCCAAATGAAACTGGTGCCCAGCACGACGTGAGTCATATTATGCGGTGGGCTTTCAGTCGGCTGTGTACGTTTTCCAATCAGTAGTGCATACGCCAATGCGGCTGCTCCCGTAGAAATGTGAACAGGCGTCCCTCCACCAAAGTCCAAAGACCCAAGTTGGTTTGTCCAGCCATTCGGATTCCATGTCCAGTATGTTAGCACGTCGAATACGAGAGTTGACCAGCAAAATGTGAAAATAATTCCTGGCAAAAGGCGTGCTCGTTCCACGACTGCCCCAATGATAATTGTCGGTGTAATGGCGGCGAAAAGGCAGTACCAAATTCCAACTAGAAGAGCAGGGATTTTTGGATTCAGGGTTGAAGCTGTTGTATGGTCGAGACCCCAGAAAAATGCATGGTCAACATTCCCAATGAACGGATTGCCAGTATCACTCAAACAGAGCGAGTATCCAATCACGAACCACTGTAAAGTAGTAAAGCGTGATTAAATCGCGTACAATTTGGCTAGACCTATAAACTATCAACCCACCTGAATGGAAACAGCTGCCACCGTCCAGAAGCACCACATGAGAAGTATGAGCGAACTTTTTCCTTTTGTTAGACCACTGTAGAGGAATCCAACTCCGGGAATCATGAGCCATGTAATGGAAACACAACTTAGGAGCCATGCCATGTGGCCCGTGTCGAACTCGGGCACGCTCCCAACATCCGTAACGTTTGCATTTCTCGCAAATTCGGTGAATACGTCTGACACGATGCCTGAATGCTCCTCGGATTGATTTACGGTGCCTGACATTAATTTGGCTAACGCAGCCATTTTCGGTGGCGGCAGGGTTAACACATTCACGATTCACCTTCTTCTGTTGAACTCCAATTCGGCTCTGACTTGGTGACCCTGAGGTCGGCACAAGCTTCGAAATTATATAACCTAATCTGCGCTATTGTCGTTCTCGTTAATGTTGCATCTGTGATTGGGAAACAGGTTGTCATCCTCCACTCCACAAACACAAAAACACGAGCGGTGAGTGTTGCAGTGATGTAGGTCGCTGGAGGTCTCAACAAGCGACTAAACATTCATTAACTCATGAGACTCACCTCACCTTACCTTGTACCTCACCAATTATCCAATACCAATACATTAATATACTAATTCATACAATAGAGAATTAAAGCAATTGGAAGCAACAAGCAACTGCAGCTAGTTTACAATAATACACAAAATACCACAATGCCACTTAAGGCTTAAATAGCGAAACGTGTTTGCTGCTGCTACTCGTGTACGCATGCAATGAGGAAAATTCATGGCTGGATTTTCATGAGCATGAACTCGGCACGAGGCTGGAATGTTCTCATTACCATATTCGATATTCCATGTTCAGTGTCCAGACTGTCTTGTGGTCCTGTCTTGCGCTTACGCGTCCACAGTCCATGCGTCAAGGTTATTGTTGAGCGCATGCGAAACTGGATTGCGACAGTGGCGAAAATTCTCATGACCCCCTTTGTAGTTGGAATGGAGGAGCAAGTGCCGAAGCGTCGCGTAGTGCCATATCGTTCACGTGGGTCTTTAAACAATGAACTCACATCTCACATGTTGACTTATGGCATTTCGGCATTTTCGTTGTATTTATAAATGAGTCGTCAAGGAGTGGCTCTGATCTGAATATTTTATGATCTGATCATCGTGGAGAGTCTCATTAAAAACTAATATGTAACAATATCATGAACACAGCACAGAAAAGACGGCATCGCGGTGAATGGTAGGCAAAGGCAGGGCAAACCCGACCCAAACCCAGGCTCAAGCCCAAAGTTTTTTCATTAATGATGGTATTATTGCCCTTTTGTCTTTACTCAACTCGAAAAACACACATTAACGAGCCCTGCGAGCGCTGGTGCAATACGCAGCACAGGACGAAGGCGTATTTTAATATGCACAAGGCACACAAGCTAAAGTAAAGTAAAGTAGTCGCGGTCGTCAGTCGTTGAATATGAATTAATTAAAGTGCCATTGCCATTGCGTTGCGTAATTACAAACGCAGGCTCAGACTGCTCGGCAAAAGAAACTGCAATGCAAACTTAGCCTTAGTATTTTTAATTTTGTTACAAACGCAAACACAAAAACGCTCGAGACAATTTTTCAAGAAAGCAAAACATGAGACTCGGGACATGAGAACATGAAACACACTCACATCGCATAAAAAATGTCCTTAAGCGAAATTATGACAAAATCTTGTTGAAATGTTGAAATTCGTCTGATCTTGGGTGCATGTTAACGATATTAATAATTAATTACAACTGCAAGACACACAAGGCTGATGACTGTGAGGGCGGCACGGCTGATGACGACGAATTGGGCGCTCGCAATTTGCAAACATTAATTAAGTGTACTTAATTAGAATTGCAATGTGTGTACGTGTGACGCGTCCGAGACCGACAACGTGAAATTAGCCAAGTTAATGGCTTTTTGAAGGCTCCGGAGCATAATTAATCTTGAGTCTACGTTTTGGGGACATTTTAGAGCTTTTTTATGTTTTAATGAATATTAAGCATGCATGCATCGAGCAAACTTTCAAAACTAACAAACACGTGTTTTTTATTATAGGTTCACCAGGAAGAGTTCAAAGGTGATGCTCCTTCATATGTCGAATCTTCGTTCAGCTTTGATTCATCTCAATCGCCAGGAGAATTCTACATTTACGTTCCGAATCCAATTGATCCGAAAATAAATCAAGTTGAATTGATCAGCCCGTCAGGGTCGAAGTACACCGACAAAGTTTCCAAACTACATGACATCAATATAATTAAAATTGATGCAACAATTGATCAACCTGGAATCTGGAGATATCGAATCCAACGACTTGGTAAGTGGAAATGGAGTCGTCTAACTAAAAGTCGTCTCTTGCCGTCTTGCCGTGCTAAACTAGCGGGTCGTAAGCATGAGAAAGTTGGCAAACTTTACTGGAGCGTAGTGGGTGGAAACTTTCTTGACATCTCAGTTCCACTTTTGTAAATCTTTTGTTGTTTTATTGTAGGTGACTCGCACCAGTCTCATTTCGTTCAAATCGTAAGTTTTGGAACCTCCAATCTGGGCTTGACAACCAGCAACAGTGGACTGTACGGGAATCCAGGATCAGGAATCGCTCAGGCACAAGCAGTGGCGCATCAGCAGCAAGAACTCGTCGTGAAACTGTTCTCCAACGTGGAGCCTACACGAGTCGTCAATTTCGACACGAGTCCACTGATTTTGTACGCTGACGTCAAACGCGGAAGCTCGCCCGTCCTTGGAGCAGAAGTTGTCGCCACGATCAATGGAAAATGGGTGGTGAGACTTGTGGATAATGGAAATGGAGGTAAATGGATACCCCGTTTAAATAAGGTTCAGTTAGTTTGGCGGGCCCAACCATAATTTCAGTATTAACGACTCTTTTCACTTTCCACCACTCTCCGAAATGGAGCCGCTTTCACTGGTTCTCGCGCAGGAAGTTATGGAAATGTCATTTATTCTTTTCTCTTTACATTTTATATTTGCCTCGAAGTCAAGTCAAGTCAAAAGTGAAAGTTTGTCTTTAGAAAACTTGAATAAGAACTCAAGGGCCAGCAGGCACAAGGCGAAAAGTACCGCACACGAACGAACACCAAAAGTCTTTCTTTACATTTTGTATTTGTAAAACTTTCTCCAATAATGTTTCATGTTTCGCTTTCTTGTTTCATTTTGTTCCATGTTTCTGACAGCAGCTTTTGTGCTCGGTGCACTGGAAACTGAAAAGGAGAGAACTTTTCAGTTTCCGGGTTGATGCATGTAGCCAAGTGAGATGGTAGTACGGTAGAGCGACCATGAACGCATGAACCGATCCGCCCGTGTTAGGAATTAGGTTTGAATTTTTCAACATGTTAACATGATGATAATTTGCATTATTTGCTTCCACAGATCCGGATATAACCAAAGGTGATGGAATTTATTCCAAGTACATTATTCCACCAACATCTTCTCACATGACCACGTTGGATATTACCGTCAAAGTTACCACATCACCATATCATTCAAGATACTACAGCTCATCCGACTCGGCCCTGCTTCTCAGCAGCAGCAATAAGCAAGGTGTTGGCCATCCGACTTGCTGCGGCTCTTCGTTGACCCAACACAATTCCGAGTCCACGTATCGGACCATGCCATACAACGAGCGTCTCATTTATGCGTACTCGGTGAAGATTTTCAATGCAAAGGAACCCGGTTCCTACCCGCCAGCACGTATCGGTGATCTGCGTCTCATGGCCTCCTGGGACACAAGCGCCTCATTCGAATTTACGTCACCTGGTGACGATTATGATCATGGCACAGTTGACCAATACCAAATATTTTGGAGTGGAAACAATGGACGACGAAATGCGAAGTCTTTCTTACTCAAGGAAACTCTGCACAACGCGAGCGTGCAGGCAGCAGGGAACTCTGTGAATTTCACACTTACTTTCCCAGCACATCGTATTTACTTTATTGCAGTGGTGGCAATTGATCGAAGTGGACGACAAAATGAATTCTCAAACGTGGCTCAAGTTCATCTCGTACCACCACCACAAAATTACGGTTCTCATTCATTCAGTAGTGGCGGACACGGAAACGTTAATCAATTACAAATTGGAGCGAGTGCGAGTAATAGCGCTGCTGGCCGCTCTCGCTACGCGTCATCTTCTATTTTCGGCGGTTATGGTGGCCATGATGCGACGACTGCTTGGGGTGCTTCAAGTAAATTGAGTTCGAGTGAAATTCTGTTCATTGTCACTGGCATCGTTCTCTTCTTCCTTCTCATTACACTTCTCGTACTCATTTGTGTTTATTGCCGACGGAGGGGAGCGAAGGGGCTGGGATCGACTGACTCGCATATTTCTACCATTTCAAAAGATTGCACAAAAGTATGTCTCCCACTGCCAAACTCGCCAAGCACTGGCGCAGGGTCGGACTCTGGTGGAAAAGGTCAAATACAGAAACAACCTGTGCATTGGTCTGCGAGTGAACTCTTGCACTCACATGAGAAACGGGCAAGCATGAGTATGTACGGAGGACAAACTCCACAGTCCCCGAACGGACACTATACAAGCTACTATGAAAAGGCAATTCAACAGCAACTTCAAAACCAGAGCCTCCGAGATATGCATGCCCAGCAACATCATCAGTTGCTCTTGCTTGCAGAGGAAGACACAGCAGCCATTTCTCCATGTGGAGGCGATGGTGGCTCATCTTCTCATTCAACTCGTTCATCCCACTCCACAAGTGAAGCAACCACCTCCATTCTGAAGACAAGCCTCGAAGATTCTATGTCATTAGCTGGAAGAGGAGGTCATGGACATGGAGCAAACGGTCGACCTCCACCAATTCCACCTCCACCTCCTTCCCTGCATGCGAATAATGCAAATATAATAGAATACGATAGCTGTCCTGAAAATGGGACAGACCCAAGCAATTTCAAAACTGTAATAGACTCCTACTCAATGCTACCTCCTCCAGGCCCTCACGCAGTCCGCCAGATTCCTCCCCCACAATACGAGTATTACTACAATCGCGGTGATGAGCGGAATGAGCGACCGAACAATTTCAACGTGACGAGCAAGTACCCACCACCAGCCACAGCCACTGTGCAGCTCCGGCAAAACAACGGCTCCATTAGTAGTAGTGTAAATGCTAATAACAATTGTAATATAATTAAGAATTCTCCCAACCAATACAGGTATCACTCAGCCTCCACAGCAAGTGCGAGCTCCCTAACTTCAATCAACAGCAAACAGCGAAATATTACGATGGTTTAAGTTTGCGCATCAAAACAATCATTCAATTTACTTCCTGTAATTTTGCACTTATTTTTGTACTTTATTTGTGAATTTTAAGTTAAGTTTGCGATGTGTTTCTATTGTTTAAGACTGCCAATTTTATGCACATATTATTGAACTAATTTAAATGATTCATCATTTTACGCTCCTAATTTAAGATCTCTACAATATGCAACTATTTATGCACTAAATACATGGTTGAGTTAAACATTACCAAAAAATTATATCGTAAAAGGAAGACATTTAATTGTTGAATAAAATTCAACTTCTCATTCAACGTCTGATGTTTGAGTTTGAGTATGGTGACTTCGGTTGACCATTTCACCTGTTCAATTATTTCGCCTTGCAACTCTTGGCTTCAGCCGCAATTTCATACTTGCGCGAGAAAGTGCTGTTGGGAAATTAATGTAGTCATGATCCTCATCAAATTCATCGTCACTTTCTTCGTCGTGTGATGATGCAGCGGTGGCCGGCTGCTGAGGTGCTGTCAGCAACGGTGTTCGGACTGTCATTTCCTGTTCGTGGTGAATTTTGGAAGTGGTGAGTGGTTCGCGAGGCCTGAACAGAAGCAACGCAGTGAACATCATCGGCGCGCATTTTGTTTCACGGAAGCTATAAAGATTATAAATGCGACACACTTACTTTCTAGGTTTGGCCGTCGGCTTTTCCTTAATTCGGAAAGATTTTTGGAACAATTTACTTCCAATTGTTCTACGTTTCAGAACCAGTCGACTCTGGAAAATGCAAAGCATTAATTAAAGCCGTACCAGTACTGTCTAAACTTCTATACCCTTAACTTACAGTCTCACTGGGGTCATGCATGTCATCGTCCACACTTGTTTCAGGTTCCCCAATTCTCTCTTTCTCATCATGGAAGGACACCGTTTTTGCTTGCCCAGCCTCCGCCATTGACACCGATGCGGACGATGTGGACGGCTGAGGGTCACCTCTCTCATGATTGATAATCTTCTGTTTCTTCTCATCCTCAATCTCTTCCTTAGCTATGATACACAAACCATGATACACATTTTACACATACTGAAAAACATTTTGAGCTTGAATAATAAGAATAGCTTACACAAATGATACTCGTCATAAATTGTGAGTGGATCAATTCCAAAGAATTGACACAGTTCATCTGGATAGCACATGTCGAGAAGGAATATTGTGAGCCCAACAATAATACAAAGAAGGCCATTTAGGAGCACCAAATAATAATCATGGCCAAAGTGAGTTTTCAGATCAGTGTCACCCTTTCCGTACTCAAAGGGGACATGGATTTCTATTTCATTGCGCACTAGTGTCCAAATGGCTACCGCAATTAACTGAAAGACCCCAGTGGCAGCCAAGAACATCGCTGCGTAGCGGACAACCATGCAAAACATGATGTTTGTGATTAACCAAGTTGGAAATGCGAGCCTAGACAAACCATCATTAAAGAGAAGTTGTGAAAAAGTGCAATAACTAATCAACCAATAATCATTTGAGCTTACCACATCATTATATGCGCGTAGTATCCGGCGGTCTTGTAGTGTCGAGCCCACCGAACTCCCTCACCATCGAAGGTGAAATATTCGGCCAGTTGGAGTATTGGAACAGGAAGACCACGGTAAACAGCTTTCCGGTACTCCTGATTAAATCGACCAGCGTAAGGTCCAAACCCAAATCTGCCTTGAGTCCATTGCCACGAAAAATGTTCATTGTAGTCGATGGTTTCACTCTTGAGCTCCCTCTTTGCATACTTGTCCTTAGGCGTGCCTTTCAGGGTAATGTTGACACCACGAAGTCCCACGTGGAGACCGAGGCTACCATTTATCTCTGCTCCAGACCCAGCTTTGTACGCTGAAGTAATCTGAACAGTGCTTGTCTCCCAGTCCTGTCCATAATTGCAACCGATCACAATGCCACCAACCCACAGTGTGAATACAATCTGCGAAACCACAGCCCATCTTTTCCGACCAGTGTAAGCGGGCAGAGTTGCGAACAGAGCAATCGCAAGAATTAAGAATGATACGATGAAGCCCGCTGTGAGAATGTCAACGTGCGCTGGAGAATGTTGGGCAGCGTAATGTGTGGGGTAACCCTCAGAGCGGCTCAGTGTGAACCAACCCATTGCGTAATTATTCTGGATTTGAGTTAACTCGTTAACTGAAACGCGATTGTATTGACAGCATGAGCCAAGCGCAGGTTCCGGAAACATAAATTCAATACTTTCCCCTTTCCTACGAATTGTACAAGCATGAAAAGGAAAATCCGGTCAAAATTCGACCGACGCGACCGTATAAAAATGTGGGGGGTTGAATTGAACACTCGACAAGCGTATGCGATGCTGCGAATTGTGAACTCATGCTCAAAGCTTTGTTTTTGTGGATCATGAATGCTTTGAAGCCTTGAAGCTCATGAGTCATGAGAGGCAGCACACAAACTTCAAAATCAGTACACTAACTACAAGCCGTGTGTGCCGTGTGCAAACACAAAGTGCACTTAACTGTGTAACTGCTGATTTACTATTGAAATTGAACAAGCAAGTTAGCCATGTCTTTTTGTCCAGTAATTCTTAGCTCAAGGCTACGACCGAGGAGTTCGGTGTTGCTTAATCAGCTCAAGTTCAAAGGACGGGCGAAGGACACACCCGCAACTTTCAGCGGCACAAGAGGTGCAATCGTAAGCAATAACGACGCTAATGGCAAATACTATTCAAGTTCCTCGTCACCTCCGGATTTCAAAAGCTCCATCTCATTGGATAAGCTGTATCCAAACAGCAGCCTCAATTTGGCCAAGCAGCCCAAGGTAGAAGTCAGTTGATCAATGCAATTTATTTACACAGTCATAAGTCCAAACTCTGTCATATGGTTGGGAAAGTAGGGACGCAGGGACGCTTACCATAATTTGTGTATGTAATGATCTAGATTCCGGAGCAAAAGGACCCCAAGAAGTTCACCGGCTATATTCCAATTGGTATTATCGGTAAATTGTGTTCCATGGGTTTGATTTTGAAGGCTCTTTCTAATACGTTGTTTTAAACATCTGATTTGCAGAACGGCTTGATATGTCCCATCGTAAATACACACATCAGCTAGCCGTTTATGATGATCAGAATCCGGAATTTAAGCAGGTCACAGCAGTTACAATCAGGTTTCACGTGGAATCCGCTGACTGGCTTCCTCAACCGATTCGTGAGAACTTCCTGAAGAAGGTATTGATAGATTCAGAAACTTGACGTTGACATGTCATGGAATGTTATACCAGCAAAGTGTTATGCCATTACATTGTTCTCATTGTTGTTTCTTTCAGTATCGCAATATGATCTCCAAAGACGGATATTTTACCATAAATTCTGATCGAACATGGACGAAGCTCATGAACACTGCTGATGCAATGGAAAAACTTCGAGAAATTATTAGAACATGTGAACCTCAACCATCTCCAGTGGAGCCTGTACCAGAAACATTAGAGGCGCGTAGGAGAAGGACAGAGAAATTGACAAGAGAAGCGTTGCATCGGAGAGGACGTGCGCAATCGCGTGAGATTGACAGTAGCAGAGATGCCAAAGCATAATCACTTGAACTAAGCATTGCAATTACAATAACTACTTCAAATGTTCTACATAAATGAGGATTAAATCCGGTCGAAGTGGATTGTCAAGTAAATCAGACTTTGCATTGATCCTTAATTGGCTAACACGAGGTCTAAATATAGAAAGTTAAGTGTCAAGTAGTTCATATCATTCATATATCTGGGGTTAAAAGTGCAGGTGTAGTTGTGTAGTCTAGTAGAGCTCTCGGAATCAAAGAGTGGAATATCAATAATCACAACTTCGACGAGTGATAGAACAAATGTCCACCTTGCCCAGTTATTGTAGTTATTCACCGACAGGCTCACAGACCTTGCAAATAATTTGCAGCTTGCATTTGCACTGAAGGTTAAATGATAGACTTGGCAATGTTAACCTTCCTTTCAATAAGGTCGCCGTTGTACCCTTGGAGTTGCCCAATATCCCAAATATTAACCGAGTATGCTTCACAAAGTAGAGAAATCTGCGGTGGATATAACATTCGGCTCGCTTCGCAGGTCGCAGCATCATCGCGAAAATCATTCAACCAAATGTAATTTGTATGCTCCGGGTAAGGTGTAAATTCCCATCAAAGCTCTCAAAACGTGAGTCCAGGCTCGTTCTGCAATTTATTAATTATTACAATCGTGCTAATCAAGCACTTATCATTGGAATTTTCTACACTTCTCTGGTTAATTAGTTTAATGATGCACAGTGTACAGCGAGACCATGAGATAAAGATAAGAGTTATTTGCTCTTTTGTGACAAGTGTTTGTCGACCGAACTGTCATGCCTTTGGGAAAATGGACTACGTGAGACTCTTCGACCCTCGAAGTCAAGTGGGCACAAGAATCACGTATATAAAGAGAACGAAACATGGTCAGAGTACCTTCAGTTCCCTTAATTCAGTCAAGGTGTCTAGATTCTCTGAAAGCTCAGTTCAGTCAGTCTTTTCCAAGCACCATGCGCCAAGTAATCGTTCTCTTGTCCGTTCTGGGACTTTGCTTTGCTGGTCCACTTAACGAAGCTTTAGAAGAGGGTCCAGCTTGCCCCATCAAGGACCCACTGACCGTAGAGCCCGGTGAGATTGATCTTGCACTTCCGCCATTGCTAATCATTGACGAAGGATCCACACAAGGGTAAGGAGAATCAAACCGACTTAGCAGTTAATTGTCGCAGCGAGTTTTACTTCATCCATTAAATTATTTTTATTGACCGCATTGCAGAGGTGGAGTCGCCACTGGTCTCTCAACTCTCTACTACAAGTACACCATCAATCTGCTCACCCTGAGGATTGACTTCGAAGTTTCAAT
>JAQIUU010000302.1:0-11556 GCA_034694545.1 Mesaphorura macrochaeta
TCCGACCAAATGAGACTGAACTTAACCTGAACCTTAACCGTGTTGTAAGGTATCCTCATCTCCTGAAGTTTATCTTCAAAGGGCAAATCTAGCCAATACGTTTGTCGAATCAGCAACACCATTATGCATTTGCTTAATATTTTATTATGCACATGCTGGCTGAGTCTACAACAATCAACAATAGCTAAATGCCTTCTTTCTATTTTTATATCTGGCAAGTTGACCATGTGCTTTTTGTAACACAACTTCTAACCAGCCAAAAGCAAATCTTGAGAGCTGCAGTTAGCCAAGTGACGCATAGTAGAAATCGGAGCGGAGTCTTGTATTTCCATTTTCCAATCAATTCCCAATTTATTAAAGCATTTAGTTGCAACGTTTCAAGACAAGTTCTTGCCAATCGTTAAGTATTTATCATAAAATTTGGCAGTCAGACTATTCATGCCTAAAATGGAGTACCAGTTTTGGATTCATCTTTAGCAATAGCAGATAAATTCAGCTTCGTGTCATTCCTGTACCCCCAAAGCCCCCAATCCAATTCCAAAGAGGCAAATCATTCAATGAACTCAACCCGAAATGCGGACGAGAACACCGGTGGGGTAAATGTGGGCAAAGATTCTAATTCAGACCATGTACTTCGTCACGACCGCGACAATACGACAAACAAGGTGCTGAAGAAGAGCTGCGAAACATAGCAAGCACAACCGCACAAGTAGGAAGAGCAGGGCAGGAACGGCAGGAAGACCAAGACTCGTTTGATGGGGGTTACAGCTCCTTTGACAAACCCCTCCTAGGGTCGGAGGATTTTAGTTTCGATAACACATTGATGTCTGCCGTCTCAGAGGAAGGAAGCAGATAAGAAGACCGTGAATCTGGATATAAAGGTGACGGCGAGCAGGAAGATTCAGAAAGCGAACGTGAAGAACATAAAATACACGTTTCCTGCTCTTTCCAGGACTCCGAATTATCGACAACACTAATGGCTTCTTTTATGCTCGAGTGGTTCAATCTTAAGCACAGGGAAAAGAGAAACAAGTGAGATTATGAGTTATGACGCATGTATGCGTGGAACCTCATCAATTTTTCTTTTCTCTGCACTGAATCAAATTCATATTCTGACTTCGTGCTTCTTGCTTGCAGACAATTCAAATCAATGGGAACTTCGGAATTCCGAAACCAGTCCCCTGTCGAGGTAGACTCGTTTTGGTTTCTGCAGTATCACAATTCGTATGATGCCTGCCGTGAGCACACGTTATGCGTTATATTATGCGTTCATTTTAGCCGTGCGTTGTAGTAAAATCAAATCCGAAATGTATAAGACATTTGCAACCATTCGCAAGCAGAATCTTTCACAAAGAATTGGATGTCATTTTTAATATTCAATTGACAGAAGATAAAATGTACTTAGCTTTTAGCATAAAAAAATAATAATCGCAACTCATAAAATTCGCACTGTACTTCACTTACAAATACCCAAAGTAGTACCAGTTGAGAATCGGGCTCAAGGGCCCTCGCAGACGCCTGTAGTACTTTTTTCCTTTTCCTCCGTACTGGTCATACGTACTCCCGTATTTGCTTCCGTAGCCATATTTCGGTGGAGGCTGAGGATCAGGGTGGTAATGCGTGCTGCTGCCGTAGCCTCCTGCATAACCCCCGTGTCCATGTCCATGGCCTTTCTTTGTTCCATATTCATGATGGTGGTGGTGATCATCTTCAAAGTCAAAGTGAGGGTACACGACAATCACACGTCGATTACGTGTGTGAGGCTCACCTCCCATGTCACCTTTTGTACGCAAAGCAGGGTCGAGAATACCATCTAAATTTTTGTCTGAAGTCTGTATCAGGCTGTGTTTCACGTCGCTCTGGCGGTTCTGGGTCATGAACTCTGGCTTGTAACTGTCAACTGGATTGGAGCTCAGTCCGAAATCTGGGCGCTGCGCAAATTGGGGATCCACAGTGTATGGGAATCGCGACTCTTCAGCATAATCGCGTAAGCCTGGGACTCTGAATAATCCGTCTGGTTGAGCGAGCTCAGTCTCAGCATGCGAAGGCGAATGCTTAAAACCGTCTGACGGGTCAGATGACAAAACGGCAAACACGCTGGCAAGAAGACACAAGGCGATGCACGGCACCGTGGAGTCCTAAAGGAAATTCAAAATGATCAGTACTAACATGATAGAATTGACTGTGAAGCCCTTTCTGGTTTGAACTTTGACAACTCACCAGCTTCATTGTTGCTGCTGCTGTAGTCTAATTCAGCATATTCTATCTCGTACCATAAATCTTGGCTCCAGCGAAGGACGAGAAGATGCCAAGCTCAACCAACTTCAAAATTTCTCGAGAAGAAACAAAATGATACTGATTCGGAATGATCATAAATTAGTGACTTATATATGCCCTTCCACAACCACATGCTGTGTCGTTTATTGCAGCCGGAAAGCAACTTAATTGTAAAATCTTAGGTTCGCAGTTATGTGTGCATTGTCGATTATACGTCATGTACTCCGTTAGGGGTTCGTGAAGTCGAAGAGAATTGGAGTTTGAAAGTGAAAGTGGGAAAGATTCCGCAATTTTACACATTTCGATAACTGCGAAAATTTAGCAACGATGGAGCACAATGTTGACTTTGACAGATGGAAGTTCAAACATCGCATATATATGAGAAAATTGAGTTTAAATGTTTACAGTTATGCTGACAGCAATGCTTCCTTCTTTATGCACGAACAAATGCGATCCAGCTACATGCAGTTTATTGTTCACCTTTCCTTCTCTTACATTAGAAAACATCAAGTAAACATTTCAGCACATCAGCCCCCAATTTCCCCAATTTCGTCAGATTGGCAGACCGATAAATTAGTTGTGAAAAAACGTTCGAGTAAAATTTGGATCCGGAGCGTTTACTACATGATTACGTACAGCGTATGAGATTATTCAACAATTTCACACGCCAAGCACGAAAACTAAAATTAAAGTACATAAAAGTTAAATATTAGCTAGCTTGTACTTGATTAGTGTCGATTAGATTTGAACGCAAATGGATAATAAAATAACTTGTTTGAGGTTAGTTCTATAAACTAACCGGTAAGCTACTTCGAGGTTTAACAAACACTTGTACGTATCCGAATAGTAAATCTGTACACTTCCAAATCCCCACCAGTCCCATACAAAACCCTTTTCCCAAACCTGCCGCATTTTAACATTAACATGCCCTTATAACTAGTTACGTATTCTCGGCATCAATGTTTACAATCTGTCATTAATCAGTGAACTGCTGCGCAAATGCAGTGCGTTGATTACAATTATTAACTTTAGTTAGTTAAATTAGCAAAAATATCTTTCTTATTACTTGAGCTCATAAAAATCTCTTAACATCTTTTTAAGGTAGTTTTTGATCGAGTCACTTTTAATTTATCTGGTTACGTTGTGTTACTATTAACTGCTATTACTTGCATCGTAAATTGTAAGAAGGTAGGCGTGGGCCAGTATAAATTAGATTTTACAAAATTCTGAAACATGGATGAGAAAGAAATTCACTGATTAGGTTTAAGTTGCGTCCTGTATTATTGTACCAAGTCGCTGGATTCGGTCTGGACTTCTTTATCTTCTTGCTGAACGTCCTTTTCATTATCTTTCAGGGAAATTGGGAGCGACCCATGCTTTTCTGAAATCTGCAGAATCTCACGAAGGCCCTAAAGTAATTAAATAACGCATATTGTTATAAATAGCTGTGTAGTCGATAATCATTCCTGAGCTTAATTGTGATTTGGATAAAATTCAAGTTGAGTATATTCCTTACTCTGTTCTCCGTACGTAGACGACTAATTAGCTCCTCTTCTTTCACGATCGCCTCTTCATCCAGCTCAATCGACTTGGCCATGATTGATTTCATTTCATTTATTTGTTCGGCATTACTTTCTACAAACTGAAACGCCAAATTGAAAAATAAAACAATTTAGACAGTGCTACCGACATTTTTGATTCTAAAAAATAGCTTCGAAATTCTGATTGTAATCATTAAATGAAAAAGTGAACTCACTTTAGTATTAGCTTCAATTGACTCAAATATTTTCTTATCCAAATCATCACAATGTTTTAGTCTTGAAACGTGCAGTCGATATTTTGTCATTATTAGATCCATTGCATTCTGTTGCTCTTCAATTAGCACACGAAGCTCCCGATTCTCCTGCTGTAAATCGGTGATGTTTCGATTTTCTTGTTGGATACCTGCAATAAGCGCCAGTCTCGGCCTTTCCGATGCTAGGTCGTTTAGCTGTGAAATATCTTCATGATACTGTAAACAATAAATAAATGATTAAAATGATGTGCATTAATATTCATCATCTGATAAAACAGTCACTAGCAATTGTGCCTGCGCTTACCTGCTGCATCGCCTCGACCTGGTTGTAGACAGCTTGCATTTGGGACACCAAGGAGTCCGCACAGGTTTCATGGTCTTTAAGCTTGGAGGACAGTTTTTTGGCATCGTTTAATACTTCTTGGAAGGTGAGGGACATCCTGATCAATTTAGGGGATGCTGAACGAACTATCAACCCGAATCTTTAATCTTAGGGCTTATTGTCTAGGAACAAGTGACGAATTGACTACCAATGAATGTGATCTGACTACCGACCAGATGTTTGACGATCAGCTTCAGTGATTCTTATTGGGCCATCCTTAGCACGGGCTTTAAACTTGTACTTTGTGGGTTTACGACTTGTTAACAACTTCAACTTGTTATTCCATGTTCGTACTCAAATTTAAAGACCTTCTACTCTAACACGATTACACTTTACAATATTATGATGAAGTAATGAACGTCCATCCGTCCGTCTGTTGATGATCTTGCCAGCTACAATGCTCGTATTATTGCAACAGTAACAACAATGCAATATGCAATAAAAGAGAGTCAGTGAGTACAATAATATATTGCAGTCTGATCAGTACGAGTAATGTAACTTGATTTGTGTTTGCTTACTTTACATGTCAAGAATACATGTTGATTGGTTTCAAAAATTCCTTTCATACCATTTTCTTTTGCACGGTAAAGGAAGCATTTATCTGCAAATGCGATACGAAATGCGATGTGGTGATGTAAACCTGAGATCCGCATTCACATTCACGCATGGCATACACCCAACGTACAACGTTCCAATTACATCTAGACTAGGTCCGAAGTTACAGAATTTTCATCTTCAGCTTGCGCAATGGTAAATCATAAATCATAAAATCGTAAATTATTGCCAATACACAATCGCATTGTACGTCGCCTCTCGATGTCTTGACCATGATGAAGATTATGATGATAATGACCTTGGCGCTTGGCCTTAGCATGACTAAAGTCCAACCTGAGTTCATCTGCAAATGCGTAAGAGGGGATGAAGGAATCAGGAACCTATATCACTTCATTTTCCTAATGCTGAAATCCGATTTTCGGTCTCATAAGCTCAAGATTGACTCGGCCGGCAGGGCTAATTTATGAGGTTAATATATATTGGGTTTAATAGAGCACGATATGATTCCATATGATGAGATCAGGTATGAAATGAAAGTGTGAATGAGATTATGAATGAGACCAGACTGGAGACTTGTTGAGACGCTGAGGACACTGACGCTCTTCGAGGCATAGTGAGACAATTCGCTAAAGGACAGATAGCCGCATTCTGGAAATTCGTGTAAGTCGTATGTAATTTTGTAATTAAGGCGATGGGAAGTCCATGAGGTGTCCTGACAGATTTACGTGGCAGGGATGACGGATAACTCCAATATTTGCTGACTAGTGACCATGAACCCTGCGCATTGCACATGAATTGATATGCTCGCCTATACATTACACGGTTTTACACATGTAATGTTGAATTAGAAGCTTCTATCAAAACAAAAACATAACAAATACGATATCTGCCAAGTCTGCCATGTGGCTGTGATGTCCCCAGCACCTGTTTTTCAATATGACATGTCGTTGACATTAATTTGACCCTGGAGCTTGTGCAATTGGCATCATGTGTCTGTCGGGCCTGCTCGTGTTGTCTCTTCCAATGCCTTAGGCGTTAATCTGTTGAGTCTGTTATTTACAAATGGCGGCAGACATAGCACGCCATAAAGAATTAAGAAATGTGTTGGCGAGACGCGGACAATAATGCGGGATGTCGGTTCATCAAAGGTTGTCATGCTAAATTACGAGAAAAGTCAGCAATTTAGTTATTGCTGTGCTTACATATGGGCATAATTAGCAGGCTAAAGTCTACTCTACAGCTTATCGACAGAGTTTAATTTTTCAGGGCTTCCAATTATTATCAAGCCACCTGCTACATCAATGAAATAAAACGCTTGATTGAATTCATAGCTAATTTCTAATTGCTTTCTGCATACTGAATAAATTTCATTTGCTGCTCATGGCTAAGAAATTCTCAATTTCTCAAGGCCTAATAATGGCGACAAAATAAGATGACGGTCTTTGACTTCAATTTCACATTTCGCTGATGACCATGACCCATGAAAATATTTGGCTGCCAATGCGTTGCTCAAAAGCATAATATCATGGAAAAATTTAAACTTTGTCAAATGCGAATTTGCTAACATTTCTATGCTGTTTGAGTTCAGTCCCAAATACAAATACAGTACTAGTACGGCTCGGCGTACACGAGAAAGACGAAGTGACAGAAACAAGAACAATGAATCGTAAAAACGCCCCGACTCTGGCAGGACCAGGACAGGGAAAAGAATGTCATTGCGAAATCCCACACCGACTTAATAAACAACACACAACGTTTTCCATGATGCCATTCATTACTAATTTTGACTTTGCTAATCTCGCACTCTGAACAGTCGTTTCTTGATTTTTCCAGGCGGCATTGTAATTAAGTCTTGGACATCCAAATCTGTTCATTAGACACTGCAGCTTTGGTTTTTGGACTTGAGATATTGTCAATACAAATACAAAGGTACGTGCAAAATAAATTCGGACGGCATTATTTATATACATTTACATATGACGTTTACCCGCAAATCTCAAAGCTTGAGCAACTAAAGACTAAAAATAAAAGGCCGATTCGGTGAACATGACTAATCATAATCATAGAAGGACTAATGGACTAATCTACTTCATGACGTTCATGAGAAAGCGACTTAATGGTCTATAAAATCAAAGGCACCAGTCAATTGGGCCAATTAATAAAAGATTGTGCATCAAAGCAACATTTGAAATGTAAAGTTCTCTGACTCAAAGCATGTATTTTTCAGGACGCTATCGAGATCACGATGGGCAACTGCTTCAGTCGCTGTCAGCGCCAGGAGGAGCCAATCGATGATGAAGACGAGCAAGTCAAAGTGCAAGAAAATGCTGATGCTGAAGCGTCTCCATCACCAGATGCGATCTTCTGTGCCAATTTTCTTTCTACTCCTCCATTGGTGGATGAAAAGGATGTGGATGCCATACTGTCAAGAGTGAGGAGTGAGTTTGAGCTTGGGTCTTCGGGCACCAGTACCCCAGAATCAACTGCGGGGGACCGCAAGGCTTCCCAGCCCCGGGCCACCCAGGCACAGTGAGCGATGTTAATCACTCTGATAGGAAGCAGACAATGGGGCGGGGCGAAGTAAAAAAAGATCCATCATGAAACAACAATCTTGGCGTCATTTTGTCCTTCGTCATACAACTTAAAAATTACACTTTATCGACATGAAATACTTAATTTGGGCTTAAATAAATTCAGCTTGAAAAAAAATGTGAATCCCACATTCCAGTTTACCTTCAAATTCAAATTTATTTGCCCCACTGGAGGATAACTTTAATCTCTTTACTATTGGGGTTTCTCGGTTACTCGGTTAATGGATTCCCAATTTGATCAGAGCCGACAATAAAGATGACGGCAAAACGAGAGAGGCTCAAAGGCACATGGCATTTGTGCATAAGGTAGCCGCTGAGTTATTAAGCTCACGATCCACTACTCTAAATCTCGTATAGGGAACAGGGAAGTCAGACCTCCTTAAATCGACCTCAAATGAAATAAGCTAGTCAACAAAACAGCAAGGGACAGAATATACTCAAGGTGACTTTGTTCGCCTGGTCTCATTCTCGTTCCAGCTCCTGACCACCAAAGTTCAACCCTAGAACTAACTCCCTAACGCGTTGAGACTTCGGAAGACAACAATGGGAAACTGTCTGGATAGAATCCGCCGCGTGGAGAGTGACGAGGAGTACAAAGCAGATCCAAATCTCACCATCTGGACGACTTTCATGGCTCCACCGCCACCGTAAAAATTCCAAGACATGTTCCCAGTTCTAAACATGTTGAATTTAATATTAATGCACACATATTATTATGTATTAAATTTTCAGGAAGGGCAAGCGCACGTACATGCAAAAGGTCAGCGGATTCGTCGATCGCAAATCCCAACGCGAAGCTCAAGCTGAACATGTCAAGCTGTTGAACACCATCTGCAGCCAGCGGCCAACTGCTCTTCTGCCACCAGCTCGGCAGATGATCATCTCAAGAATTCGCAAACGTAATCCGGAAACAAACACGTTTGTGTACATGACTTTGGTGACTCGGCTCGAGACTCAGGCTGTGGTGCAAGGAGAGGGGTCAAGACGCAACGAGCGACCTCGATTCATTGTCAACAGTGTTAAGCCGATGCGAGCGGATGCCTAAATGAAATCTGGAGGCCTGATTCGGCAAGATTGTAAAGGCAGGGCTTTTATTGATAACGTGTTAACATTTTATTCATAACATGTTCCTTTAACAACTATTGATGCTCAATAAAAACTAAGACCCTGTCGCATGAAATTTCTAATACAGGTTTCTGGATTGAAACATTAAAGGAAACTTAAATTACGTCATAAATAACTTGAAATCAAAAAATTGGAACAAAATATAATTAATAATTACAGTTCTAATTCTAATACAAGAAATATTAAATTGGAAAACGTACGAAACAATGAAACTCAGCATAGATTCTATTGCATTGACCGTTCCACATTGTTATTACAGGGTGACCTCATTCATTGGCTTGTTGATTGGGGTCCCTGATTTGCTTTAAATAATAAACCCAAACTCTGATTTTCGTATAGAATTTGGTGAAATCTTTCGGCTCTCATCGGGAATTCTTCCTCCCACCGATCGTAAAGCTTCTGCTCCTCTCTTCCGATGTTCTCTCCCAATTCTACTCTTGTCTTAATTTTTTTAATATCCGCCGAAGGGACACAAAGACGAAAATACAATGTGCGCATTGCATTCCATGAAATAATAAACTGCTTCACGTCATACATGGGGATATTGCAGTACTCTATAAATAAAATATGCGAAAAGTTGTACAAGCATCCTTATAATTGTCTCAACCCATTTGTATGCATTTCTATTCTAAAATTCTAAATTCTACCTTGCATCTCTGGGACGATCGGATTGTTGAACAGAACAGACGCCACCTTGTCATTGGGAAACTGTGACCTGTGCATTTGAACTATGAAGATACTCCCTCTGTCAAACAAGATGTTGGCCACTGCCTCCAAAGGTAATGCCTTCGGTTGGAACAACACTCCTACCCTTCCGATGTTTAGTTCTGTTAACTCACGACACAGTTTTTGGCTGTACTTCTGCATTGCCACCTCAACGTCTTTGATAAGCTTGGACTTTTGTCCTTCAGGGCTGAAATGTATAGAAAGCAGTATATGTAAGATGTCAACCAATGAAATTCAAGTCTGTTTATTGTGTGTAATTTATCAGCACATACTAATTCTTGTACTTTTGCTCACGTGGCGGGTTGTTGTGACCTTGCCCATCTCGCCAAATCAAAATCTCAATGTAATTTTTGGGTCGCCGATTTAATTTGCTCAAAGCAAAGTTTTCATCATCATTAGTGCCCATGTTGCTTATCTTGCTTAACGGTCCCACTGATATATGAACTAAACGATTTACGCAGGTGTTTAGGTGTCTTGCCTTAAAAATTCCTGTTAAAACCAAAATATTTATACAATTACACCCAGTTAATATTTGAGCTCATTTCAAGGAATTCTTAAGATTAGTGCTAAAATCATGAACAATGAAAAATCGACAAACATACATTACCTTAATGAATCAGTACGAAATAATGGCACGTCCGACGTGTACGAGGTCAATAGGTCAAAGCCAGAGCGAAGTGTGAAGAATTCAGGAGATAATCTTCTTCTGGTCACAATCAAAAGCAGCAATTGCCAATTGTCTAGACGCCTATGATCACGATCACGAGTTTTCTCTTTAACTTTAACTTTTATTGTCCCTTTAACTGATGACTTTTTCACATGTCTTTTCTTAACCCCCAAAGTGAAAGGAAGCTCAGTATGAGCATGAGCACGTTTTGTTTATACTAACAGTCACTCTCGATAATGAATTCTCAATTCTGCTGAATTTAGTCGTTCGGAAGACGGTGTACAAAAGCACCAATGTTAGAACACTAGGGCACGAAATGTGTGTGAAGTGTGAGCCGTGAGCGTGCGCGTGTGGAATAGTTTATTTGTAACCACCGAAATTTAGCTGATGCAGCTTAACGGTGAAGAGGATGACGCACTTTCCATTGTCTCAACTTGATTGTGACCGTTTTCAGAGAATCAGCAAATTATTTCACGAAAGACGAAATGAAAAATGAAACGCAAAGGAATGGTAGAATGGGAATGGGTCTAAATTTGTAGATACTACCGACCGATGCCAGGTCCTAGTTTAAACTTTAAACGTTTAAAATTTATGTCGTCCTGAAACTGCTGAAACTTAAGGCTGAAGGGGCGTCTAGGTCTAACGTACTCTCTAGTGCAGCTCAGACAAGCACATGAGATTCAGAACAACTTCACTTCTTCACTGTTCACTTTCTGGACATGCAAATGAATGCGAAAATGAGGCGACACACACTGTAACGGCACGGCACGACGCGATACACATAAGTCCAGTCTTTCTCTCAATAGACTCTCAACGTTATCATTACGAATCTTACCCTTATCCCTTCACTTGTCGACACCAGAAATGCAAAATGAAAACGTGCTGTCAGCAGGTCGCATTCCATTCGGCCGCAGTCTTCTGAACTTGTGACTCTAGAAAATTGGACAAAAGTCCAAGGCCCAGCTTGATACATAAATTTTGTTGAGAAAGGAAAATGCGCACTGATTGAGCTACGCCAAAGTGGATAATGTAATAATCCTTTGCCTTTGTGCTCAAAGCCAAAAATCACATCAAGTTAGACCTGTAGTTTAAACACTGTCCTGAAGGGTCAGAGATTAAATAAGGGAGTCTAAATGAATGAAGCCAATTATATATGTTTTAATTATTAATTTCAGCAGTCTCAAATAATAAATCAATTAAAAGTTTATTTTCCCAATAAATTTCATAATTTGGAGATCAATATCACATTGTATATACTATTGGTAACAAAAGGAAGTGGCAGTCTGACCGCATAGTGGTACATAGTTACAAAGTAGCACAGATTCACAGTTTATAAATATATATGCATTCTAGTGAATTGTAAATTAATCACTCACATCCTCAAGTAGCGAAGATGCATATGGTGAAATGTTTCCAGTAAAAACTTTGCCAAATTTAT
>JAQIUU010000303.1:0-11556 GCA_034694545.1 Mesaphorura macrochaeta
TGCTTCTAATCTTTATTTGTTCTATTGTATGCATTGTGCTTCATTTGAGACACAAGAAGCACAACAAAAGTGGAAAAGCCAGCAAATTTAACTGCGGCTTTGATACACTTGAGTACGCACAAGCAGCTGTGGTACGGAAGTCTGGGTCGCCTTCCTTATATAATCCTCAACATGCCGACCTGTCTGCTGCCGCTGCAAACCAAAGCCTTGGTGCGATCAATACGGGGTCTGAACTTTCTGACCGGAGCCAATCAGCATCAAGTGGGCGGGGGTCAGTAGAATATGGGGAGGAAATTGAAGACGAAGAGATCCGTATGATAACCGAAGGTTGCTTGGCTCATGAAATTTGTGACAGTATTGGTATTGGAGTTTCGGAATCTGGAATCCGAGAGGATGATAGTGCATCGCATAACTCTGTTAAGAATACGCAGGAGTACTTGGCTAGATTAGGAATTGTCCCGAAAATGAAAAACGAACTGAACGAATGCCGCCAACCTTACTCTCATAGTCAATGGAACCCCAGCGACGGACATGATGCTTTAGACAGTCTCTTCGAAAGCGCACGCAGAAATACTGACAATCTAGATGCGTCAACACTCATTTATTCTCAGATTCCAGAAGAGCACAACGCGGACTCCCGACATAGACGACAAGATGTACATCCTAACAATCGTCTATCAATGAATGGTTCGCTCAGCTCCGTAGTTCATAGTGAGGAGGAAGTTACTGGAAGTTATAATTGGGACTATTTATTAGACTGGGGTCCACAGTACCAACCACTGGCTCAAGTATTCTCAGAAATAGCGCGTCTTAAAGACGATGTGTCAAATAAGTCTGAAGGTCATTACAGCGGTCTTCGTCGTCCCTCCTCCCCAGTCAGTCAGTCAAGTAGACGAAGTCAACCACGTTTGGGCCCATCTAGCATACGAACAAGCCACACAAAGTTTAGCAATAATGGCCGTGAGCTTGCAAACGCAATGTCTCATAATATTAATCCAAGACCGGGACCACTCCCACCTGTGCCAATTCCACGATCGCCTATTTCACATGACCATTCATTCGCATTCGGTCCTATGTCTCCGCCGAACTTTTCTCCCACATTATCGCCCTTGGCAAACAGAAGTCCCACTACATCTCCTCTCGTCATCGTGGGACCACCCAGCATTCGAGGGTCACAAATTCAGCAAAATTTCACCTCAAACTCTCAAGTACAAATTTAACCTTTAACATAATAATCTGCATAATAACCTTGTAAAGCTGCCGTGTTAGTCATACAACATTATGCTCACTTCCACCTTAGTAATTTTATATAAGTAATAATTTATTTGCGAATGCATTCTCTGCTGCTCAATGTTTTATTGTGGACGACGCATTTCGACTGATTTCATATTCCTACTATCTTCAATTTAACGAAGCGTCTATGCAATCACGATCAACTATTGATTTTAATGTAAACGGGAACCATTTATGCGTTTCTTGCCATAATACATTAAGCTCATAGCATCTCTCGTCAACCTCAAAGTATGTTGTGAGTTGTAGCTGTAGCAGACTGACTAATAGGATTCGCGTACACTATACGAATGTACCAGTATTATAATTATGCCATATACAAACGACGAATAAAAGGCAGACAATTTTTAGTTCGCGCAATTATCACCCCTCAGGACAGAATTGCGTTAACTTAATGAAATTATATTGTCATCTACTTGTACATGGGCATTAAGCAAACTAGACTCGTCATAAAAACCATCCAAATCCTCGTACTTATTTCAATTCGGTTACCAGTCATTTCTTTCTAATGCGCAGCAGCTCCAATAGTTTATCAATGATTGCGAGACATCAAGTGAAGGGTAGAATAAGTCACAGTCACGTACAATAAATACCGAAATGAACTTGTGTTTCCCATTCGTACAACTATAACTTTTGACAACACCAATGCGCTCATTAGAGAAAGTCTGATCAACATTTGCGGACGGGATTCTCTGATTGGATTATCGGATGATGCTCAGATCGAACAATTTGTTGGAATGCATTGTCGCGAAGTAAAAATACCACCCAACACGGTTTTGGCTGTGCCAGATCATTATGAGATTGTCACGTGAAACGATAGGCGACGCCGATAATGTCTCACATTTCCCATTCCAATCGCAGAAGACGTGTCAAGTTTGTCAAGTGTCTCAAGTGTCAATAATTTATTGTGTTATGCGTCCGGCTGCGGCTTCCTCATAACATTCCACAATAAGTATACGAAATAACATAGCACGTCACGTCAGACATCGGACAATCATGCTATGCATTATCGGTGATTGCAAACAAATATTTTTGATGTAAAACGATTAGCGTGTGAATTTATTATTGGGGAGCATTCTCACACAGGCGCTACAGCCCTTCTACCACCGCATCACCGTCTCCTACCCTCTGGCAACTGGTGTTGGACTGTGTGCATGCCAATTATAATATGTGTAAATCTTAACTTGATTCCTGTGCAGGGCTGTAGTTGCTGCATAAACTGAAATGGTCCACTTCTTTCAGTCAGTGCCAGTTATGTAATGTAATGTTAAGTTCTTAAAATGATTGGAGTGCAGCTGTTCGCTGTTGAGTATTTTGCTGTTGATATCATGTGCTTTAATACACGCAAGACACGAACGTGATTAATAAAATCAAGTTGCGCATCCTTCATGCACAACCAACACCAACAATGGACCACAGCTAAAGAATTATTACAATCCACCCATCGGAATCTTCTAGTCAATAATTTAACTCTATTCAATACGGTGACCGTAAGCTTGATAAGTTCTAGTGGTCGCATTAATTAATTCGCAGCAACAGCTAACGCAAAGGCTAAAGGCAACATAAAAAATGGCCGTGTCTTCACAAGCAATGAAACGGACATTTCCAATCGTGTACCACAGCCTGGGCCAAGTTGTCAGCACGTTGACAGCATCAGAGGTAAGCTTCTTCCTCTGATAATCAATAACTATATCAAGCCAAGGAGCAGAATTGGCCCCTAGCTCGTATCAATCGAATTTTCATGTTGAACTCGTGTACAGCTGAGCAAACGCCACGAGGTCAAACATCTCTTGAAAATCGGATACGAAAATGGGATTTTGGACTCCGAAATGAAACCGATTTCTAGGCCAGTGTCGGTTTTGAAACCTATTCCAAAAACTTGTCCGTTCGTGGTAATCGAGGGGCTTGACGGGTCAGGTTAGTATAACTTTATAGTGATTCAATAATTCTCACTGGCATTGTCGGGCTAGTGTGTGAGACAAGCTGCACTGGCACCGTGAAACCCGATTCGGTCTCACTGTCCCCCACCATGCCACCATTCACCATGTGTTCCGAATTTCGCTTTGTGACTTTGTGAGCCGTGTTTTCTCGGATCGGATATGTGTTATTTGCGAAGCTAGAGTAAAGTTATGCACCAATGAACATTCATTTTCTAAACTTTTCTTACATTCGCAGGCAAGACCAAAGTGAGTACATCCCTCTCTGAGACGCTGGATCTTGATCGCCGAACCACGCCCCCGGAATACATTAAACACTTAAAGGAGTTTTTCGATCAACAAGGAGAGTCTATCCGTCGAGCATACTACTCATTTGGAAATTACTTGGCAGCCAATGATATCTCAGTTTCCAGCAAAAAATTAAGAAAAGGGATTGTCCTCGATAGGTATACGTTTAAAGCAATTAACGTGTTTCTGTAACTTGTTAGGGTGGTACCTTCGTAGGCTTACTCCTAACGGCTTGATCGAAATTTTTTGTGATGAATATTATAGGTATTGGCACAGCACAGCCGCTTACGCCATGGCACATGAGTTGCTAAACGTCAAGCGGTGTGATATCACGCGTAATGACTACAATTGGCCAGCCGACCTATTGAAACCCGATTTAGTTTTGTTCCTAGTCGTGAGTGAAGAAGTGCGACGCTATCGGCACGCGTATCGAAATACGACAAATACAAAAGAAGAACAGCTTCTCGCATCGAATGGAATCTTTAGACAAAAGTAAGATTTTAGTATAGAGTTTGTAAAATGATTTCTTGGTCATTTTATTTACCAACTTTTGTACTTCACAGCCTCATCGAATCTTACAATCAGATCAAAGACGTCAATTTCGTTCAATTCTCAGCCGACGATGACATTGAAATTGTGAAAGCGAACGTGTATGCTAAAGTGATTGAGATGTTCCCAATTTTACTCGAGCAGAAATCCAAAACGAGCAATAATAATTGACGATAATAATAGATTAGATAATGACAGCATTTTAGTTCTCGGCTGTAATATTGGCCGGTTGGCTATTGGCAATTGGCTTGAGATTAAATCAATCAGTGTGATATGATACATGTGCGTTGTTCAAAGTTGAAGGTTTATTACGTTTGTAAAATATCAGTAATATCAAGTTGCCGTATATAAATTTACAACACGTGCTGACTTATTATTGTGATCGGGGTCGGGTCAGAGGTTAAAATTGGGCAATCTCTTGCATCCTTACACCGTCATGTAAAACATTTCTCCGCACGTACAATTAACAATAAATTCACTAACAAAGGAACGTAAAGCATATTGAAAAAATTGTCGTGAGGAGTATGCGCACCGCTGTCCGGGGGTACAGGAAAGGAACACATTCGTGGGATAAATACTTTAAATTAATACCGAAGTGCACGATTGAGTTTTCGGCGCTCCAGACAATTTAAATTACAAACAAATAACACCTACTGTTAACATAAGCTTAACTTTATAAATACGATAAACGAATAATACATGGGCCATGCAAGCACAAAATTCGATCTTTGGTGCTGTTATAGCATGATTGCACAGAGTGAGAAACTCTTATCATTAAAACAAATCAATAATTTAAAAATCGTAACGTAACTGGAAACAAAATGTTGAGCGTAATTGTGTGGGTTATTACATGCGGATTGATCCAATTACATGCGGACTGGATCAGACGTTCAACGATTTGTTCATCCATGAGATTAAGCTGCAGAAGAGTAAATGCTACCTCCTAAGTTAAGTAGTAGTATAATTCCTTTCGTTACACATTACCTAAATGTTAGTACAAATTAATCTTCTGTTTAATTGGAGTTCGACACATGTGACAGTTTGACAAAGCATCGGCGCAACGTTCACAAGCCCCATGCCCACATAAGAAAGCGACATTTCTTCTACGTTCCATGCATATTGAACAGCAGTACGATTCTTCAATTTCGGCAAACTTATTCTCCAGATATTTGATCCTCTCAGAGCTCGGGTTACTTGATGCTTTGCCAGCACTTGTTATCACTCGTCCATTACGACTAACCTTGCGACTAATTGGGGCTTGACAAGTTAGACACTTTTTCATTCGTATACAGCATTCCTCACAAGTACTTCGATGTCCACAGGGTTCGAAAGTGACATAATCAACAATCTCGGTGCACATTATGCACTCTCCGCGAAGCTGCGAGGCAGATTCTGCTTTAGCAATTGCAATACTACTCGCAGAACTTTGACCAACTGCATTTCCAGCTGCAGCTGGAACTTGACTTGAGGGACTAGTCACAGTAGCAGACCGACCCAACGACTGACCAGTTGCTTCACCTTCGAAGCGAGAAGTATCTTCAATCGGGGGAGCAACAATGCGAACGCTAAACAAAAGACAAGTTAATACTTAGCTGGGTTTCCTGCAAGACAGCTAGCCTTTACTTACCCTTGTGCCGAATAATAGGCCAACATTTCTTTAAGCCGATCTGATCTAACAAGTTCAAACGGAGTCACGCCTCTTCTATTCTTTTTGTTCAAATCCGCTCCAGCCTGAGCAATAGAACACGCCAATGCGGCTCCGCCTAAGTCATCATCGGTGGCACTCCATCCACACGTAATCAGGTTCGACCAGATCTAGTATTCGACCAAAGTTGTGTTAGATCTTTTTGATGTGTCATCGTAATATACAAGTATCAATAGTCTTACTTGTGCAACCGTCGGTGCGTGATCATGCTTCCTCAATTCCTGTGAAGTGACAGGATTTAGGATTTGCCCGCCATGTGGAGTTTGGGGTTGGTCATTTTTAGCATCAATGTGTCGTGTGAGAATTATGTGTAATGGCTGCAGTAATAAGAAATCATGGATGAGTTCATCCCGATTGATAAGATACGTTCGGCAGACATAACCAGATTTCGCTGGCGCGTTGCTTACCGTGTCACCGTCTTCGTCTTCGACGGTAACAGAGGCGCCCTTATCCGTCAGATATTCCACTAAGCCACAATAGCCCTGCAAACACGAGCAGTACAACGAAAACAATGGAAATGAACACATTAGACAAACCCACCTGAGACTCAAACAAAAAATGAGTTCCATTTCATACCTGTGAGACAGCGAGGACCAGTGCGGTTTGCTTCCTATTGTTGCGTATGTCCAATTCGGCTTGCCCTTGCTCAATTAAAGACCTTGTAACTTCGTAATGTCCATTAAGACAAGCCAAATGCTGTAGCGGGATAGAACAACAAGCATAAATATGAATTTTTACTCAAACGTTTTGTGATTTATTGTCCAAAATTCAACACGCACCAATGCCGCGAAGCCATCATCCTTTTTCACATCAACCATTTGCCTTGCTTTACTTAATAGTCTTTCGATTGCACTAAGAATCAATTAACACAATAGGCACAATTTAGATATATGTCAGTATTGTTGCATGGAGTCAACGTACAATGCACTTTTGCACTCCACTGGAGCTTGTTACGACATTTTATAGACTTTTATATATTTATGACTTACTAATGATTTCCCTTCAGTGCAGAGTGATGAAGTACGTTAAACCCGCGATTATTCCTTAGTGTGAAATCTACTCCTGGAGTATTGATGAAACAGTCTATGATTTCTCTATTATCTTTCCCAATAGCGTCATGAAGGGCAGTGTCGCCGTACGAGTCCTGTGCAAAACAGATTAATGGGTTTAATAATGGGTCCATTCTGGACATACAGCGTTCTGAGGAAGATATTAATTGCTTGAGAACTCACTTGGATATTGACGTTACACTTATATTTGAGCAGTATCTTCACACAATCAATGAACTGTTTGTTCACGGAAACATGAAGGGGAGTACATTGCGTTCGGTTAATAGCATTGACTAGAGCGCCGGCCTTCAGTAACAATTCCATCACCAATGGTTGATTTCTGAATTAAATTGATTAGTTTATTGGAGAAACGAGAAACTTGAAAACCATACAGGGTAACAAGGTAAGGCACTTATGATCGTTACCCAAAAGCCGAGTAATGGAGCGCGGTGTCGCCTTCCTCGTCCGCTATCTCAAGCTGAGCACCGTGTGCAATAAGTAGCACAACAATTTCAACGTGCCCTTGATGTGCTGAAACTTGCAAAGGGGTTTTCCCACTATTTTTGTGATTAATCTAGACGAAAAGAATTAATAGCACAACGAATGAGACTGAGTTGCGAGGAAATCCAAGAATCCGGCTTGCGGGCACCAAAAATTGCAGGGAACTGGCGCAGCTTTCCATTACTTACCCTGTCCTTCATCTTTGGCAGCATTTTCTTTACAGATTCAACTCGTCCTTGCGCAGCCTCCCTTACAAATCGTTCAACCGTATACGATGTGTCCAGTGCCATATCACTTAATAATTGTGGAAGCATAGCTGTCATTGGGTCTTGACCTAAAATTATATAGAATATGACAATAATGTGGAAATCTAGATACAAAATGTGCTTCGAAATAGTGTAAATAACTCACTCATAGTCTCTTCTCTTCTATTCGCGTTTGCATACATTGAATTGTTAGTCTCAAATCTATCAGAAGGGATTAATTTCACCGCCAATGGGTTCATTGTCCAAGCTGAGTTGCCGAAGTTAATACGTAAATCATTGTCAGTATATATTTTGATTATCGTTCCAGTTTTCCCTACAATAGCAGTCATACACTCCACCTTGATTTAACAAATGCAATAGTAAATTTTGGTATATTTGTACCGTTAAACGAATAAGTTGGAATTAAAAGTATTTAAAATCAATTTTTAAATTACCCACTCGCCATGTCCGTTTTGCAGCTCCTTTACCTTAACCACATCATTCAAAACTTGAACTGAGTCTCCAACTGAGAACGAAGTAATTTTCAAGACAGCCGTCGGATTAAATGTCCAACGTATTCCCGATTCATATTGTACTCGAATATCTCCTTTATCAGTGACACGGTGGACTGTACCAACTTTTCCAATGAACTTTGAAAGCAAACGATCAAAAGAAACTATAGGACAAAAACTTTTGTTTTCAGCGTAGCTGGCAGCTCATTAGCAGATTTATTACCTCTGCCATTCGTGGATTCCATCCACCATGTCCATCTTGCAGTTCTAGCAAATAGAAATATTGAAATACTAGTATTATCGTTGAAGTAACAGAGCTCGGCCATTATCGATTAAATTTTCGATGCTAACCTTTTAAACGGGCAATATCGTGAACTACTTGCACTTTGTCGCCGACGTTGAATGAATTTTGGTGCCTCGACAGCGTGCTTTTTGAAGTACTTGGAGCTGCCGCGCGTATAACCATTGTTGAAGGCATGCCTGAAAAATACAAAATTAAAAATTCCACTAAAAAGAATGTATCCGAACGGATATCCTTCGGTATAGGAGTATCGGAAGTCAGAGTAAAGAAAATAAGAGTGTATAAGCTAAAGCATAAAATAGCACAAATATTTTTGCACTTACCTAATATTGGAAGATGAGTGACGTAGTAGGAGCCGCCAGAATTAGCCTGAACACACTTGAGATCCACTTTGCCTTTGTGTCCTAATCGGTACACATTAGTGGAGCCTGAACTCCAAATAACATTTGCAACAGATCTGCCGGACTCATTATCCCAGCCTCTGATATCAACAACGCGTCCCACTTTCCCCTCGCCACCATCTTGCGAGCCCCAATCCCAGTCTATAATTAAATTGAGATTTACGATACTGAAAAATAATAGGTCGGGAAAATATATCCACATTCCTCAACAAGTACGCTGTAATAACTATGTACCTGGTCCTCTTACAACCCTGGCCCCGGCAAATATCCCTAAACAAGACAAATAAATATTGGATCATGGAAAACAAATACAAGTATTCCATGCCATGTCCAGCAATCATTGTTTTTCATAACGGAAAGGAACGCGTTGGGTCATGGTCATGGAGGAATAAACTCGAAAACTTTCTGGGTTTATCCCTCCATGCGTTGGGTGCTCACCTTTTGAAACTATTTTCGGGCTTTCAAGTCTGGGAGGAAGGTCAACTCTGCAGAAAATGAAAATGTTAATGTCATGAAAATGATTAGCAAGTGCAACAAATTGTAATTGCGCGAGTATCAACTTACCCGACTGATGTCGGTGTGTCGAATCTCTTGAAGGGGTGATTAAGCGCATGAGTGTCATTCATGTAGCAGGTTGTGCAGAGATCATAGTCAATACAGGAAGGGTTGGCACATTTCCATAAAATTCCGGATATGCCATGGTCTTTACATGAGTCACATATAACGTTAGGGTGTCGGACACCTACAAAAACGGTCATACACAGGGTCAAAGGTAATTTAGTAAGTGACTGGTTTCTTTGGAGCTGATGATACTGATGGCAAAATGGAAAATCTACCTGCTGGTGCATTGTCAAATACTCGTAAATCATACGCGTCCTGATAGCCGATTCTGTAGTTGGTTCTTGATCCCATATCCCACTGAACAACAACAGTCTTATCAGGAGAGGAGGCTGAGCCCGACCTGCCAACTTCGACAACTGTTCCGACGTGACCTTCCCCATTGTCTTGATTACCTGCACATAATAATAATGTACATTCAATAGAAAGATGCAACAAAATTTTAAGTTAAGATTAATGTAAGATTAGTCTTACCCCACTTCCAATCAGGTCCGCGTACTACTCGGCACGAGAATATTTCTTCATGCATTTTGATTCGCTAAGCCGTGGGGTAACTCGTCAACTGCAAAGAGTTACAGGCACAGGCCCACAGGCCTTGGGACAATTCACAGAAGGATACTCGCTCTGGCGCTCGAAAAATGGAAGGATACTCCCAGTCGGGGTTCAGATGATTAATTTCCAAGTAATTACGAGTTGTTTAATGAGTCTTCAGGTTTAGCACGCCGCTAATCAGTCTGTGATTACAAAAATTCAGAAACGAGAATCAAAAATGAGTGATACGGAAATCCAGCCGTGAATTCGTAGTACCACTTGTACCACTCTATTTTTGCCTTTTCAACAAACCTTCTCAACCCATCCGGAAGCGAGTTAAAAATCGAATCATATCACAATCTCGGTTCACTAAAGGAGCAGGTGAGGGTAGTAATCAGCTCCAGCTGGCTTGGATTACTGTCGTCGCCCAACTGGCTGGTTGCACACAAATAAATTCTAAATTCACAATCACGAATATTTATTTATTTTTGTTACTCTACACACTGCTGTAGTTTCGACTTGCGAGACTTGCGACTTGTGTTTGTTGGTTTCGGGTTTGAGTTTCACAGCAGAATTTCGAGCAATGCAGTCGCAGTCTCCCAGCGTGTACCCGAGATGAGATCGACTCGCTTTACAGTGTACGACACACACAAAATAATTCGACTAGACTAAATTCGAGTTTGTGTTGAACGAATGAGTTGAGTGAAGTAAGAGTTCAATAAATCCCACAAAGCCAGCCAGCCACAACAACCAAGCCGTGAAGTGAAGCCGTCAGCATTCAGCCTAGAACCCAAACCCAAGTCAACTAGCCAACTAGATTTTTTATGAACATCATGAATCTGTATCATTCGTGTGGTCGAGATTCGTGCAGTCAGGATCAGTTTATGCAATTTCATCCAGATGCAGATTGCAGTTGGTTACATCACGATGATGAACGCATTCTTCTTCAGTGTCAACGGCGTTCCTACATCTTGATCTTGACATGATATGAAATTCGATCTTCATGTAGGCCTTTGTGGACATACATACGACCGGTGAAACCCAGGGCGTCCACCACGGTCACGATCCAATCTCTATATATTTAAGTCCCCTCCTCTATGTAAGTCTGGAGTGGAACTTCGGACGCAAACCCTCCTCTGAAGGCTCGGGTTTCCCCGTCGATTCATGAATCTGAGTGGCTATGGCGGTGAGACGTCTCTCCTGTCTCATTCAGTACACTTATGGTTCCGGAATATCCAGAAGCTGGAAGTGGGAGTGTGAACCAGCGCAGTCTCATTCAAATCATCTGTTCTTTGTTGAGGGTGGAAAAGAGTAAGCGTATTTCCCAAAGATAAGCTGCTTAATTCGCTAGTGGATAGTGGATAGCGAAAAGCGGACGGCGGACAACCGCAACCAGGCCGTGGGCAGGGCCCGATTATTTACAGATGCGCATCTGGGCGAGGAGGCGACACCGTAGGAGTCCTGTCCGTAGTCAGCCAGCATTTGTGTTCTTACTCTGCATGTGAACATATGAATCCTATGTGAACATGATCTGGTGAATGAATTTGACTAGCTTGACATGGGACTTACGCACGGTATATGTGCTGGAGGCAAGTATGCTGTTCTAGTGTGAACGCGAGGCTGTAATTG
>JAQIUU010000304.1:0-11546 GCA_034694545.1 Mesaphorura macrochaeta
ACTGCAGCCGATTTTGAGTATTCCTCTGCAACCAATGTCGAGTGATAACATGAAATATGTAGGTTGCACCTTGGCACATTTATGTTAATTTTCATCATTAACTCAACTTTATTTAATTTTTACGTCAAACCTCACTTTATCAGTCAATTACTACTAACGGACAGGGTATCAAGGTTATCTCATTAACTATTTAGCTACAATTTTGCTTTGATGACAGCTTAAATTTTAAGCGTGCAATTTGAAAAGCAGAATATAATGGACTGAATTGACTAACGCTTAATAGTGTCAATGTTCTAGCTTGCTTACAAGTAGGGCAATATTTCACTAGTGTGTCACGCTTTTACTAACCACGAGAAATGCAGTTCGATAATCACGCAACAGCCTCTGTAGTTGCACCGGAGTCAATCACTCACTCGAAACCTAATCTTTTAAATTACTTTCCCATTAAACTAATCCTGTAAGATATTGAGACATTAACCCCTATCTCATCCAATGCTTTGATAATAACGATGTATTCGATTGTTGCAGACTTTATCTCCGATTGACTTCTCAAGCAATCCATATTTCGAGCCAAAGTTCAGATTTTATGATCAAAATCTATATGACGCTGTCAAAAACGGCGACTCAGATGTGCACATGTTTTTTCGCCACCTGGCCCTCTGCCACACTGTTATGGCCGACGAACGTCAAGGTGAGACTTGAATCATTGTTGAAAGAATTCAACCGCATTTTATCCATTCATTAATTTATTGTTATTTGTGTCTTCACAGGAAATTTAGAGTATCAAGCACAGTCACCAGATGAAAATGCTCTTGTCTCGGCCGCCCGAAATTTTGAATTCGTTTTTAAGGAGAGAACACCCGACAGCATCACAATAACTGCGATGGGTGTTGAGGAAGTTTACGATCTGCTCTGCATTCTTGATTTTAACAACGTGAGGAAGCGGATGTCCGTCGTTGTCCAGAAGGATGACAAGATTTTACTTCTTTGTAAAGGCGCTGGTGGGTAAACTACAAGGTGGACAAATGTGAGATGTTGAGTTAAATGCTTGTTTTCCGCTTTTAGATTCAATAATTTACGAGAGATTGGAGGTAGGATCTGTGGATATTAAATCCAGAACTCAAGAACATTTAAATGTAAGCAAGAGACAGATTGTGTGATCCTTCTTATCACTCTAAATAATATTCTCACTGTTGATGAAACAGAAATTCGCCGGGGAAGGTCTGCGGACCTTGGTTTTAGCAGTGAAAGAATTAACACCAGAGTACTTCGATGACTGGAAAAACCGGCACCAAGAGGCAGCATCTTCACTAATAAATCGTGAGGAAAAACTTGATGCGATTTACGAAGAAATCGAGAGGGACATGAAGCTGATCGGTGCAACTGCTATTGAAGACAAGCTACAAGATGGAGTGTCCACGTGCATTGCGAATTTGCTAATGGCTGGAATTAAAGTGTGGGTGTTAACTGGTGACAAACAAGGTACATTTTAAAACCCGTTCAATCTTGTTTCATTTGTATTGAAAATCACTTAATTAATATTGATAATTAAAATTGATTTGTGCATTAGAAACTGCAATAAATATTGGTTATTCCTGTCAACTGCTCACAGATGATATGAATGACATATTTGTGGTGGATGCCGCGAGCTTTGAAGATGTAGGTTATGAATTTCTATTCAAAATGAGGAGGACAGATGATCAATATATTTTTGAATTTTGCAGGTCAAGACACAGCTTTTAAGATTTGTAGATGCACTTCAGAAGGGCGGTTGCGCCCCTCTTGATAATTCCAAAATGGGGGATGTGTCAATGGTAACTTTTAGCGATTCAGAGTATGGCCCAGGTAAAGCTCATACTGCATTGGAGCTAAAATTACATCACAGCTTCAAAATTAATGTTGTTTTTCGAAATTATCAGGATTTCATCCCGGTGATGGAGATTCAGTGCAAGATCCGGATGGTAGTGGGACTGGGGGAGAATATGCTGTCATTGTAAACGGACATTCGCTTGTCCATGCGCTAAATCATCAGTTAGAATCATTATTTCTTGACCTCGCCTCAAAGTGTAAGCATGAAATCATTCGATAATTAATAGCCTCTTCAATAATAATCCGTACTGACGCAATTTTACCACCTTCAGGCAAAGCCGTAATATGCTGCCGAGTAACACCACTTCAAAAAGCGTTAGTAGTCGAGCTGATTAAGAAGTACAAAAAAGCTGTCACTCTAGCCATTGGCGATGGAGCAAATGATGTCTCTATGATTAAAAGTACGCAATTATTAATAATTACTGCGCACTTACAAATGCAAGAAATCATATTTAAAAGAACCCTCTTTTATTTTGGCTTAGCTGCACACATTGGAGTTGGTATCAGTGGACAAGAAGGTCTTCAAGCAGTGGTAAGTAAAGTTTAATCAAACGCATGCTCACTAAGATGAAAGTGTGTGCAAATGTAATTTATCTTTCTCAGCTTGCGTCCGACTATTCAATAGCACAATTTCGATTCTTGGAACGCCTCCTCCTGGTACATGGCCGCTGGTCGTATTATCGAATGTCCAAGTTTCTGCGATACTTTTTCTACAAGAATTTTGCGTTCACGTTGACTCATTTTTGGTACGCATTTTTTTGCGGGTTTAGTGCTCAGGTATGGCGCACTCAGAAATGATAGTGACTGAATATTTACTTGAAAGCATCTAACCAAAAAGTACATTGCTTGATTTTTCAGACTGTGTTCGATCCGATGTTTATCTCCGTTTATAATCTCTTTTATACTTCCTTGCCTGTCCTCGCAATAGGTACATTCTACATTGTACAGCTAATAGCTAAAAGCCTAATGCTTTATTGTAATGGATAAGGTTCTCACTTTGTTTTTATTTCTGCTCAGGAATTTTTGACCAAGACTGCAGTGATGAAAACAGTTTAAGATATCCGAAACTATATACTCCTGGTCATCTCAATCTACTGTTTAACAAGAGGGAATTCTTTAAATCAGCACTGCATGGTTTTGTTACGTCTTGCGTGCTTTTCATTGTTCCATTTGGTAAGAAAGCTTCCCATTCTCATGTCTGATAGAATCATTCTGTATCTCATTCATCGTCTCATCATTTTGACCTTTCATATTTTTACGCATCTGGTACTCATTTTCGCAGGTGCTTATAATCATGCAATATCTGTGCAAGGACAAGGTATTTCAGATCATTTACTCTTCGGAAGTGTTGTCTCTACTATTCTAGTCGTAGTCGTCACCGCTCAGGTATGTATAACAATTTATTGCATTAACTAACATAACATAACACAGTGACTAAACAGAAGATGAAACTTACTTCAGGTGGCGCTGGATACCTCGTATTGGACAGTATTTAATCATATAACATTGTGGGGATCTTTGTTATTTTTCTTTATTCTACATTATTTGTACAACTTTACAATTAGAGGAAAATATTTAGGATCTCTAACGAAAGTAAGTATTTTCTAGTTCTAGAACAACTAGAACCACAAGATTAGAGCTATGCTTCTTCATAATGATTGTTACGACCTTTGTTCTCGTTCTCAGGCACTTCAAGAAGCAAGTTTCTGGTTCACACTGGTGCTTACCGTGATGATACTTATAATTCCGGTCCTAGCTTGGAGATTTTACTTCCATGATGTTCACCCTACGCTTTCAGATCGTGTTCAACTTAAACAACGGGTTTCTTCTGCCAAGTAACTAATCATCTTAAAATTGAATGAAATGATATATTCATTAAGTCCCTTCTGCATTTTCCCCAATTACAGAACGAGGCAAGCCCAAGCGAGACAAACGCTACGAACACCTTCCGCGAGAAGAAGTCGCCGCTCCTTGCGATCTAGTTACGCCTTCGCACATCAGGAAGGCTTTGGGCCACTTATTACATCGGGCAAAATTATGCGCAAGGTATATAGTTATGAATGAAGTGGTTCATAAATCTTTTCTGATAACTTGTGCGTTGCTCCACGTAATATTCTTGCACTTTCTCTCAGGCGAAGAGCAATAATAACCATACTGTGGGTTCAACCGTGGCAAGCCTCGTTTCAAGTGTGACAAACTTTGGTTCAGGGCCGTTAAATATCCCGACTCGAAGTAGCAGTCCGAGAAACATTACAATGGTGACACCACAAGATCCGACACAACAACACCCTAATCAAGCAGATTCCATTCGATTATAGGGAAATCAGAATTCGTATTAAGAACCCTAACCGAATAGTACAATGTGAAGTTTTAACAGCTTGTAATTATACCCCAATTAAGATAAAGAAATTACCTTCGTTTCCCTTGGTGCATTGCAGTCCAATACATTCTATTTGGGCTTACATGCCCAGGTGAATTCTTTTACCTATGTACTTAATATTAGCGTTCAGTTCAGTCGTCAAAACTGGTGGACCCATTGGAACTGATATTTTTATGCTTGATGCGGGCGAAGCATTTATGTGATTTAAAATACATACCAAAAAATATTTCTTGAACGAAGTGCATTTCTATTCAACAAGCTTAATGTAACAAAATTATATAACGAAACTTTAAATTCTAAAATACCAATGAATATGTTGAATTATACATTGTGCCTCTTAAATTGTAAAGTATTTCGGAGTTTATGATCGAAATTGGAATATTTATGAGGGTTGTATAACGAGAATTATACTATAAACTGAAATTAGCATTCCATTGTATGGCTGTGAAAGTTGTTGAAATATATTTAAGTGTAGATGAGAAAGATGTACGCCTCTTAAATTTCATATCTCAGCCCTGTTCAGTTGATTCTGCTTCTATTGAGTAATGCCGCTGAATTTACTAATGAGTGCATTTGGTTGTCCAGTTTTGATGGTTAACGATTATTACTTGTAAACCAAGTATTTAACTCAGAAACTCCATTTTATTATAATATTAGGTATTAACTTGAATGGGTTTAATTTTTGCAAATGAATTACAGGAAACGCTAGTTACTAATTACCTACACTGACACAATGTGTACAAAAATCCGAATTTTAACTTTTGTAAAAAATTAATAAACTCAAACAGTATGCCGCTGTGTACCTCTTCCAACATAAGTATTAATATTAATTCTCATAAATATTCTGCATCACTCGATAGCTTAAACTCTGAATAACAAAAATATTGAACACTAACAGTTGCCTGAATACCATCTAAGCCATTGTTTAACTTTCTTTAGATTTCTTAGAAGAAGTCGTCTTGCTCACAGTTAATATCCAAGAAGTCGTCATCATAGGATACACAAGCTCTGCCTTGACTTTGACTCGACACAGCAGTTGGTTGGAGAGATTCGGGAACCGGCGCGCTCGGTATTACCAACACGGGAGCAAGCGGATTCGGGGTCCCAAACTTAAAAAAGGTGGGGGCTGGTTCAGCAGTCGCATTTGTTTTAGGAGGCAACTGGTATGAATCTGCTAGTTCTTCCTCTTCTGAATCAGTATTTGAATGGTTGTCCTTACGATTATCTAAATAAATATAAGGCATGGTATGGTAAGCTGATAAGCTGCACGTAGAATTTTGCAAATATGATTTCATTCGATTCAGTACTTACACTTGGAAACACCAGGACGTTTCTTCTTCATCACTCTGGCGAGATGGGAAAAGAATTGCTGTTCCTTTTCCGTTTTCTCTGACTTTTCCTGCTTTTTACGTTCCTCCCTATCTTCTTGAAAGATTTGCTTAATTTTCTCTTGATCAACTCGTTTGTCATTCCGAAGTAAATAGAGAAATACACCACCGGGTGTGCGACGACGAGAGTTGTTCTACAATAATAATAGGTATGTGATTTGTTTAACTCTCCAAATTCGTGCAAATCAAGAATAAGGTGTAAACAAATACCTTAATCATTAATCCACCAAGTCTTTCAATCTTTAAAGTCTTCCAGAATATCTGTAATGTTTTCTCCCTTGCCAGCATTCTCATGGTCTTCTCTGAAATGAGCATTTCGAAATTTGATGTGTATAGCATTGGTCCATTAGTATTAAAATGATCAAAATAGATGCGCTTTTACGCTCTTTACTTACGTATCAATCTCTTTTTTGTTTCTCTTAAGCGATTGGCAATAAAGTTCGCCACCTGCCAGTCCTCCTGATCTTTAATTTGTTCCTCCATGATTTCTCTGCTGGTTCTTTTCTTGAGTTTTGGTATTTTTGCTCTATCCTGGAATGTCAACTTCTTCGCCACCGTGCGCTTCGTTATCTCTTCTTTGCAATCATCACTGAGCCCTCCACTAGAAATACTGCTGTCAGATTCATAATCAGTGTCGGAGTTTTCTTCATCGCCATCATCATCGATTCCTGGTTTCGACACCACTTGTCCTGATCTTTTGCGTCGAAAGGTCTTATGCTTAGGCTTGGACGTTTCTTCACCTCCTTCTTCATCCGAAGAGGAAGGTCGTTTACGCTTGTTGCCTACTTCGTATGACTCAGGTCCACGTTTAATTATGAACTTGTCGATTATGCTGACCACATTAAATTGGTCCGCAGTGTTCTGAATCTCTTCAGCTTCCGCGACTTCTGCCCAAACATTATTCTTCGCTCGCCTTTTCGATTGTTGCTGCTCCTGAGCAAGTCGATGATTAGCTTGAAACTTGGCAGCCATGTTGGAAAATTCCGAATTTTCGCTCACGGTTATAGCCGTTGTGTTCACTCCAGTTGGGGCTGGAGCAAATCCGAATGATTGAGAGCTTACGCTGGTTTCACTGTCCATATTCTAAGAATAAAATTAAAATATAGCGCACAGACTAGAATATTCCAGTGTGCTAACAACTAACAAGTACAAGTGGACTAGTCTGATACCTGCCTGGCCAATTTCACTGACTGAGATTCAATCCAATTCCCGATTATATCTTGCACGCTGCCTCGCCGTTTGACCCTGACCTTGACTGGAATGACACTTTCTACAACTTGCAAATGATACTCGCGTTCGGCGTTTTCTACTAATTCAATGTACGTACTAACGATAACGATTATAATTATGCAAACAACGCAACGTCTGCCTGTTCTCTGTTGGAGCTGGAGTGTACGCTGAGTTTTTCTAGAGTACGATTGAACAACGCAAAGCACTAAACTGTCCTCTCGAGTCGAGATTCTCGAGCATGAGCATGAAATTGCACCGCGTTTCAATACAAATAAATTACATCTACGGCAAGGATGTGACACGCAGAAGCAACAAAGAAATAATTTTATTGAAGCTTATCGGGATTTTGAAGATTACACGGGTAGAAGTTAATGACCATTTTGCCAACCACACAGACACAGAATTCGACGAACATCAGAGTTCAGATCCGAAATACACTTCAGACGTGCAGATTGGGAATTGACGTGTCTGGTTCAGTCAAGTTTTGCTTAATAGGGTCCGACGGGTTTGATTCTGATTGTTGAGGGAGATTGGTGGGAGCTGGAACTTCTTGCAGTTGCGGAAGTGCATCGATAACCACAATGTCGCTTGGGTTAGACGGTTTGTCTTGAATGCCGGCTACAGCAGGAGCAGGAGCAGCCTGTAACATCATCAGATCCAAGGTTTTCGGTGCTTCGGGTTTGCTTTCAGCTGCTTTCACAGGAGCTGCACCCGCTGGCGCTGGCTTTGACGGTTCTTTGTCTGTTCCTTTCACTGTTGGCGACTCTGTTGACCGCCAGTCGTCAGGAAATGGTGGAACTTCTGGTAAATCTTCTACCACGGGCAAATCGTTAGTCACGCAGAATCTGGTCAGGCCGATGCGACACTGTGAAGAAGTTAAAAATCTTTAGGATAAAACGAATTCCAAATTCCATCATGAACAATTCGAAGCGAATAATGAACGGGTCGAATTTCTTACCGCAAAGTTCATCAATAACGCTCTAATTTGATCCAAGTAGGAACGAGTATTTGTCTTCATCTAGAAACAGGTGCGTGTATAAAGGATTACAATTTTCTCAGAATTATGAATCGCAAGCTGCTTACATGATCCAGTTCCGAGAGAATTTGGGCTTGCAGGTCCTCCATCGGCTTACCACTGCTGGCATTCAGAACGCTGGATGGATCTTCCAACAACTGGCGAAAGAACACGGGTGCGGTGCGTGATTCAAACCCGTCTCCGCCTGGTAGGAAAAAATTCGCGGATCAAAGCCTGAAACCAGCCACGTATACTAATTCCGATAACTTCTTACCTCTTATCGCTGATGTGCTTGCTAGATAAACCAACCCCAGAAGCAAGAAAATAACACACGATTTCATCCTGACTGAATTTTTTCAATGAGGCGAGATGAGACAAATAGCAAAATCTGTGTATCTGGGACTGACTGGTGCTCTGAGCGTTCAGCTTCTTTCTCGCCTCTCGCAACAGCAGATTAAAACTGAGGATAGAGCATGAGATGAAAAAGGGAACATCGATACTTTCGGTACCCTTTAAGTGACCTTGTCCTTTTGGCACCTTTATTGTCGCATTGTTGCGTGTTGTACGCAACCACGTACGTATTCAAGAGGAACGGGGAAAGAAGGGATTGCAAGAAAAGGATGACATCGCTTGAGTAACTTTACCACAACGTAAAATCTTCACCTGGACTGGAATGCCTTGAAAGTACAGATTTAAAATTGTGTATCCTCAAAGGGTAGAAAGTCAAGGTACTCGATCAAGGTTAAGGTGAAGCCAAAGTTATACAGAGCCCTTCGCTTCAAGAATTCCAGGTTTCAAGCAAACTGCAGGTGGGGATTTCCGGAATCTTTCTGCGTTGCATAATGCTATCATCAAAGATCCCACAACACAAGCTCGTTTGATTTCAAACTTGTATAGTTTAAGTATTGGAACCATTTTTCATTCAATCATTTTGGTGATGTTTCAGTGAGTACAATCTTGTCATGATGGAGTTCATAGTTATCGGTTGTGACTGTCTGCAGATCCAAGCCCGAAACTGTGAGTTGTTTGTATTGTTTTGTTTCGAATTCAACGCACCGAGCAAAGAGGGTAACATATGCCGAATGAAAATTGAAAGGATTCCGAGCTTCTTATTTACGAAATTCAGAATTCTACAGAGAATCAAATTCAATCAAAATCTTCCATCTGTAAATACACTTTAAGGACCCTTGTCCCTGTTTTACAAAAGGGCAGAGTAAATGGAGGCATATAATCACAATGCATTGCGTTGCAGAGCTTGGAAGGTTGAGATTGACGGCCACGCCAAACCAAGACCAGCTGAGGGAGCTTAATCCTCCAAACAAAATCTACTTTTAATATTCTCAATATGGTATATGTGTTCTCATTCTCGAATAAATTCCCTGACTGCACTGGAGTGCTGTAGTACTCTTTCAGGATGCGTGTACCAAATTTATATTTAACTGTAATGGATCAGCTGTAAACCTTTTAAATCCAATGGACTGGGTGCAGAATTCCAAACCAGTGGGGGTAGGACTACAAATGAAATGAACAGATAAAGTAAATAGAATCGTGAAAAAGCGGGTGGATGGTGGAGGACCGGATTGGAGGCTTTGAAAAGCGAGATCAAGTTAGCTCATCTTAACTCTGACTCTCTCATCATATTCAATACTTGACTTGGCTTCAATCTCAATTTCTAGTCGTGGTCTTCCAGATTTTATGTCTCAACGTCTCAGCCTCAGCCGGTCTCAAATCTGAAAGATAAACCCTTTTCGCCTTTTGTTTTGCTGTAATGCTTTGTAGCGTTAGCTTTCGTCATTTGGCATTTCGTTCAAAAGTCGTATATAGTCAGCAACCGAGAACCGAGCCACCGAGGACCAAGACCAAGCCTCTCTCTCGTATCAAAGTTTTCCGAAGAAAATCTGAAAGAAAACAGAAAACATTGGATAAGTAAGCAGTAGTTTGACTTACAAGAAATCACAAGAGACGTAATATGTATTGCATTTATTTTCTAGCGTTTTACTGCACCAAGTCATAAGAGCCAGTCTTCACGCTCTGCACGGCAGGAGTCTCATGCGCGTCGGCGTCGGCGTGTCCATGTGTGGTGTTTTGGTCTCTTGGCCTCTGCTGTGACTTTATATTAAAACTCTTTTATCTGCCAGACCCTGCCAGCAGCCGTGCTGAGCCAGCCTTGATTTTCTACTAAAGCGAAAGTGAAAACCCCCAACAGGCAACAACTTCCTTGAGAAGAAAGTAGAGAAAAGTTATCCGTCAGATGAGACACGAACACGGTGGCGGTCGCGACAACACACAAAGAAGCCCAAATTTTATTTCACACGGCAGTCGCTTGGTTGGTTGGTTGGAAAGGAATTTAGGCCAACAGATCAGGGAGACAAGACAGAGCGAAGAGTGTGATCCACACACGCGTGATCATGATTATGTTGTTTGATTATGTACCACATACAAATATGTAGTACGATAAGGCAGGCGTCTCTGCCTCACCGCGACAAGGCACAGCACGCGGTAGTGTTTAAGCTAACAATAGTGCATGAACTCCAGTCTCCAAGTATTCACGAAACAAGGAGAAAGTCTTCCCAGGTGAGTTATCTTGCTCTCTTTGGGAAACTTTCTTCTACTTGAGAGCCGAGGGCAAAAAGAGACTTGAACCTAATGTGGTTAGCTTTCTATTATACTTGTGATCCTTCTGCCCGGTACTCTTGCGTCTGCCTCCGTCTTTCTTTCTGTTATATGTCAAGTTGGGAAACGAAAGGGATAAGAAGATTGAAGACAGCTAAAGTACAAACACCTGAGATGAATCCTGATGAGGATGAAAGAACCCCGTTGGACATCACCGCCGAACGCGAACGCGTGTGCGTGTGCCACCAAAGTCTTGCGGGTATCAAGTCTCGCACTGATATAATCCCGGAAAGTATAAAAGATAAGCTCAGGTCTCAAATGACAACGCATGACGCACAAACGAGAGACGACGAAACCGCAGCAGCTCACATTGTCTTCACTCCTCTGTCTGTCTCCAGGAGGTAGATTGGTGGACAAAACGAAGACAACAAATCTGCCACCGTGCCACCAGAAGGCAGTTTAGGCAAGCATCTTCGTATACACTGTACAGAGTCAATATTCATTTGTGTTAATTACAAATGACAGCTATGAACACGTCGGGCGACAATAATACGAGTGTAATCTTGAATAAGGTGCTGCTCAGTTGATTAAAATATTGCCCCACTTTCTCCATCGAGAAAAAGCAGGTCCACGCTGGAGCATGCGACTACTGGCGCCCATCTTTGACTTCCTTTAAACTTCTGCCTGGCAAGTGTGTTGATGTGACCCTGATACTGATGCCCGTGCCCACTGGAACTGAATAAGCTCGTTTGACAGCTGGGACTGCAAGGAAAGGACCACCAAATTATTCTGCAAAGAGCAATATTTTTGCTCTAAATTTATTGCGAGGTGGAGCCAAGTTCAGTACAATTCTAACATATCCTCTTCTCTGACGTGGAATCATTCGCTTCCTCTTTTGCTTCCAGCATTGTTGTTTTTCATTCAATTGCTTTCTTATTCGTGTGCCTTGGCCTGGTCTTTGTACTATTTTTTACTAGGGACGTACGCGGTAGACAGAACTTGCGAACAAACGAAATTCTGAAGTGCGGAAATTGTTGAATTTCACAAAATT
>JAQIUU010000305.1:0-11544 GCA_034694545.1 Mesaphorura macrochaeta
TGAGTCCTTTATGAAAGTGAATCGAGTAAAGCCTATATGATCATGACTATTTCTATGTTAGAAGCAGAATTCAATGGTTTTATTAATGTTGTTCATTACTAATTCCTGCCCAAGCCCATAACATAAGAATAATGAATAGGAACCGTCATTATCCATTCTGAGTCACAATCTGTCTGTCTCAATGACGGTTGACACGAATGCAGAGCCAATCAGCTAATTTTTTTTTAATACAAGTGAAAGAAGAAATGAGAACCTCGATGATTTTTGCTGGAGGACAAAGCGATAACAGAACTAAATTCAATTTAGTACATTTTTAATTCATGAACTAGGTTTTAAGAAGTTTTCAATAAATGCAATAAAGCAAGCCTTCTGCCTTCATAGAAAAGAAAACTGAGCGTGGCTTTTATCATGGTGAGAATGTGTCACCGGCTCAAGTTCCAGCTCTGCTTCGCAGTTCGCACCTTACGCGAAATTAAAAAAACAGCATAATATCGATGAATGCAATAACGAAGTTTTCACAATATCATTTCCAGGTCATGCCATTCTCGCAGCTGATATTGATCCCACGACGCCTGATCCAGAGAAGGGAAATTCGACAACTACTACAACCGAAGCGCCGACGAGCCCCACAACTACAAGTACTCCACCTCCATCAACCACAAAATCAAGTACTACGACGTCGCCAACTACACCGACGACTTCAGGACCAACTCCGGCTCCTACACCCAAGCCAGAGCGCCCTCAGTGGCCATACAATATCGGAGAGTGGAGCTTCACATCGCCAGACAACGTAACCTGTATCAGGATAAGAGGAGCCTTCGAATTGTATTTCCCGTATAATGCCACGGTTAAAGTTAACGACACAGAGAAGAAAATAGAGGTGAGGCCCTACTCGTAATCACAATAGCGCACTAATTCGAAAGTTCCAAAAGAACTGAAATAATAAATTGAATCACATCTAAATATTCATATATATATATATGTATATTCCGCCGCCCTTGTGTAGGTTCGTAACGGCACAGTATCAATTCCGAAAGATCCTAAGGAAGTCACCGTGACTGGCAAATGCGGAGAACTCGAGCAATTTATTAAACTGGAATGGATTTCTGCTGACGACAATTCAACATCAGAAGACACAAATTATTTGCAATTCACATTTGTCACAAACAGTAGCAAAGTTACAGATGGAAAATTTGCTCTGGCTAAGGTGGAATATATGGTTACTCTCACGAATCAAAGTTTCCCGAATGCTACAGGTAAAGCCCCATTTTATTTAATTCCGTATATATTATTTGCAGTATTCTCGGTTCCCACGAGCCAAGATATAAAAAAAACTGAAATTCTTGTGGTATTTTTAACTTAGACGAGAGCGTAAGGTATAAAATTGAAGACATGGAAAAGGATCAAGTACCCCTGCACAAATCCTACAAGTGCTTGGCAAAGCGCACATTGAAGAATGAGAATGGAGGAGCCCAAGAACTGAAAATTGCAAGCTCACAGTTTGAAGCATTCCGTAACGTTACTGGGGATAAACAATTCAGTCCATGTAAGTTCCTCGACGCTCCGGTGTTATTAATTTCATTAATCTTTTCTAGAACGCGAAAAGAAAATGACATATGGGCAAATTGTGTACAGTATAGACAAATCGAATTCTAATACTATATTATTTGTTTTATCTCTGCAGCTGAAGAGTGTAGTTTGGATGGCGTTACTGACATAGTACCTATTGCAGTCGGTGCATCATTAGCTGGGTTAGTTGTCGTCGTCTTAATCGCATATCTAATTGGACGTCGTCGTTCTCGTGCTCGCGGATATCAGAGCGTCTAAAATCAAGAACGGGTTCAGAAGTGTATCAAAAGATCAGGGATGGAGAGAGACATGTTACAATTTACATCAAATGAAATCTCTATTGGGTTATTCCTGTTCTAAAACAATCTTCTTGCAGATTTAATGATTTCAAGCCCAAAACACCGCTCCACACTTATTTTAAGATTTTATTTGGACTAAGGCTGCAGATGTATTATTTTCTGTGTTTATAGCGTTAAAGATCTAAGCCCCTCGCCCTTTGAGCCTGAGAGCTCAGCTCAGCTTCTTTCATCTCTCTAAAGTCTAATTCTAATCTAGTAAATTCGAAGAAGTTTTTCAGTGATAAATTGTGTTTAGTTCACAGTAATTTTCGGGAAATACACAGTTGCATTTGTGTGGAAGACTTCATAGTTTATAGCAATAAATCCTTAGTCCTTATCTCTTTATCCGGTATGTACGATCGATAAGTATGATGATTAAGTCGTTGAAGAGCCCTCCTCGAGATTCGTCTTAATTGGGTGGCAGTAAATACGATTTGTTTTTGTCCATATGTAGGATGCAGTTTGATAAATTATTAAAGTCTTTTGTTAGCCAACTGACAAATAGTTAAGCATAATGCATAAATAGTAGTTACGTTACGTTCGGAAGCTTCTGTGTTAAAAGAACGGATGGATAATACTGTTAAGGGCAGTTACGATTTAATTGGTGTGATTGATAAAAATCTTGTTATTGAAATAAAAATTCAAAAACCCTTGTAATTTATTACTTAATTAGTTGGCAGTGACGGGAGTGATTCTTATTATTCTTATAAGCAAGACCGCAGTTCCATCCATAGTTCGCAAACGCGAGTGGGCAAGAAACGAGAAAAATCGCTTTCAATAGGCAAATTGCAATTTATTCCTCGAATAAAAATTTAATAATTTATGTGCTTGTTACCTTTTTCTAATGTACAATCAGGTCAACAGTTAAATCAATGTTCGCACATCGTTTGTTCGAATTTTTATATTGCTACCTAACCTAATAATTTACTCTATTAAGCACGCCCAATTTAATATCATTATTCCCCGCAATCACAACCACCCCTTAATAGTTTAGAAACATTTTACATAGTATGGCTTGTCGTACTGATTTGCTGGAAAGCTGGAGTGAAAACACTTCACCTAGTCATTTTTGGCATGTTGGGCTCGTTTGGCCATAAGATAGCTGAACAAGTTTGAGCATAATTTGTGAATCCAAATCGCGATTCGATGAACGAATGACGCTATCACCACATCTTTTTCTCGATTCACGAGTGCCTTGTAGGTTCTTTCTGCTACATATTCTGGAGTGAAACCAGAGGCGGTAGTGCTATCTAGTTTTCCGTGTTGCTCGCCAGACCCAGCCAATGCGTTGTATGAAATGTTCGTTCTGACATAACCAGGGCTGACCACTGTAACCGAAATTCCACTCTCCTTCACTTCAGCCCTTAAACAGTCAGCGAATGCCTGCATTGCATGTTTAGATGCAGAGTAAGCCGACCTAATAATTTAACATAAAATTCCATTTACAGTTATTAATAAAGCTCAAGGCTTATGGTTAAGTTCCAGTAGCGGAACTAGGCGGGGGCAGCAGGGGCAAGGCCCCTGGGCCCGAGGCCCCCAGGGCCCTTGAGCCTTTAAAATTACGTACTTTTTATTGTTTTTATACAGAAAAAGGCAAATTTAAAGCGCCTTCGGCGCTTAGTGTTCCTTATATATCAGATTTAGCTTTCTCATGACTTCTTGAGTACTTAATTTGCAAAAATTTGCGCGCCTTCGGCGCGAAGTATGTATACTAAGGGGAATTTTATTTACTTTGCCCCTGGGCCCACGATTTTTAGTTCCGCCACTGTTAAGTTCATGTGAAATTCTTTACCTGAAAGGAATTGCGAACTTCCCTTGCAGACTGCTAATAAAAACAATTGCTCCAGAATTACGCGCAATCATTTGTGGCAATAGATCTGCATAGAAAATTAAAATACAGTAAACCTAAGTGATAAATTAATTCAGTTCGTTTATTAGGGTACCTAATTATTAATTATAATGGATTAACCATTGATTATAATTGATAATTGAGTATCATTTGTCCTTACTTTTGGTCATCGCCACTGAACCAAAGTAGTTCACATTCATAACTTTCTGCTGAACTTGGAATTCGGTGTCATTGATTGACCCACGATTACTTATCCCACCATTGTTGATAAGAACGTCCACTTGACCATAAATGTCCAGGGCCTGTTTACATTTGTCAGGAATGGAACCAAAGTCTTCCAAATCAACAGATAGAATTGCGGGTACATAAACTCTGGCGTCCGGTTTCTATTCTTGAAAAAAACCTAATGCTATACTCTTTCCTTGTTTGGAAATTGGAATGACTGACGTCGTTTGTTGTGATATGAAATTACTACCGTTCTAAGACGAAGTAAGTCGTTCTTGACTCTTTCCAGCTCACCGGATCTTCGTGATGCGAGGATCAACTTTGTGCCGGCCAAGTAAAATACTTTTGCCAAGCCTTCGCCAATCCCAGAACTGGCTCCAGTAATCAATACAACCTAGAGAAAGTTAAGAAGAGAAAATTAGATGGTGAAAGTGCTACGAAATCTCAAAAAGGAATTATTTTTCGGAACTATTGGCGTCGAACGGTCGAACTTACTTAAATCAAAGCCACACTTGCTTACCTTTCCCTCGAGTGTCCTCTTGTTGAGTCCAAAAGTTTCCCTAATGAAAGATTTCACTTCCGAATAGAATAAGCACGGATTTGATGCTGGTAGTAACATGTATCCAATGATGGTTACAATGACATTGTACGCGTTCTCCAAGAATCGCTGTAACTGCTCCTGTTTACCCGCTGCCAACTCTTGTATTTGGGCCATTTCCGTAAAGATAGAATAAACCTCTGCAAAAGGTGAAATTGATATTTTGAGGCCAATATAATGCATTATTCCGGGGTAAAATACTATTATAGTATGGTCTTGTAATTTCAGTTTTGCAGTTCCACTTCCCAGTATCAGTATCTCAGTTACAGACAGAGATACATTAAAATGAAATGACATACCTGAGATATCGGATTTGACAATGATTGCGCCGAATTTGCGGGTCGACGCACAGCCGGATTTTCGAAATTCTTGGTACAATAAATAAGGCCAGCTAAGCTAGGTTCAAAGGTCGAACTGACTCGAATCAATATAGCAATTAAGAATTACTTTATCATGCTTTTGCACTGTGTAGAAGGGATTAAATATATTATTGTCAATTCGGCCACTCGTCAAGGCTCGGCTCTGTGGTGTGTGTGGTGGTGAGAACACTTGCACTTTCCACGAAAATGAGATGTGAGATAACAGCAGCAATTCAGCAATCCTTTCAAGGGGCTGGCCTTGCCATAAAAGCCCATGTTTCTCAACTCGACCAATCAGCAATCAGTGTTTGAGATTCATATAGAAATTTATATGGGCGGGAGCGGTCTTTTTATCATACAATCACATGTTATTTACAACACGGTGTTTTCTATGTCACAAGCTCGCAAGTCGCAACACTGCACTGCAGTACTGCAGTTTATTTTGTACCAAAGCAAAGAGCGATCGCACGAAAAAGAAAGCAGCCAGCCAGCCAGCCGTCATCGCGTAGAAAGTTAGCACTTGAGCACTTACGGAGAATCGACCCCAAGTACCCAAATTCAGAGATTTTGTCCTTTTGAACATGAATTTTGTGAAATCTGATGTATTTCATTCCTAATTTAAAGCATCGTAAAAATACTATGGCCCGAACAGACTTTTATGGGTCCATTGAGTTATTCCATGCCATGTTTGTATACAACTACGTATTATTTATTGTAAACTCATTGAAATTTATCCAACTGTGTTTTTGTTTGTGTTGCAAAACGAACTGAAGAGTAAACTAAGATTATTAAGAACAATAAGTACGTTACATATATTACGTAATATTAATGGTATCTAAGATAGAGTGATAATAATAGTAATAATAGAATTGTACATATGCATTTAGATCATCATAACGTAGCATAAAGTGTTTGTAATGTAAAGTCAATTGAGAATATTTTTAAACAATAAAGATATACATGTAGGCTTGGGATGTATATTTCTATTCTAAAACAAGAACAAAAATGGATTAAGATTTAGTTTCGAAATGCCTTCCAACTTTTAAACACTCAAGGTTTTCGTCATTGTTAAAAAGGTCGTGATTACTCATACTAAATAACTAGGGAGTATAGTTATTCTATGAAATCAATAATAGTAGAGAATTTGTAAAGATATTTTGTAATTTGCAGTTTACTCTGACATGCCACCCTCGTCATCATCATCAGCAAACGATTCATCATCAATGTCTTCCTCATCATCATCAGGCTCCATGTTCTGACCATCAACGGTAGCAGAGGCATCTGGGTTTAGATTTGCCCCTGGCATTTCTGTTTCAATCAAAGAATAAAATCTCATAAACAATTCCAAAAAATCAAAATCCATGCCACGGGCAATCTGCTTAACTTTAAAGTGCGTCAACGTAATTAAATGATATTAAATATAATTTAAGTTTGATCATATGATCATCCGAGGCAAGACAAAGATTCCCAACTCACCCTGGCCGTTTAAGATTCCATCAATTGAATCAACCCCATCAAGCTGTGGGTAGTAATTTTCAGATTCATCATACTCCAAATCGCCAAACTCGGCGGTCCAATCTTCCTCTCGTTTGCCAATCTGATCAATATACATTTCCAAGGCCTTTGGTAAAACACTCTTTGCTTTCAAAATGTCCTCATCAGTGCACTCCCCTTTGTCCAATCCAAGTGCCAAACCCATACGTTTCAATACTTCGATATCATCGTGAATCTCAAACGTTCCATCAAAATTAAAGAGATACTCCATTCTATCAAGAAGAATTCGAATTTCCAAGATTTAGTTAACAAGTGACCCAGAATATAAATAATTACGCATTCGGAATTCTCATTCTTACTTGTCATTTGAAATAGAGCAGTCAATGACGGTGTTCTTTGCTGTATTAACAATCAAGAACGGCAAATGAATTGATCCGTGCGGAGGCGGTGGTGCAGATTGCCTCTCACGCTCTTTGTTTCTCTCGACAAGTTGCTTGAATGCCACTTGCTATATATAAAGTAGGAAAATATTAATTAATGCATTAGTGACTCGTACGCGTTTCATTTATACATTAGTGTTTGATTCATTCTAAAAATGTACCTGTATAATAAGGTCGTGCAGTTGCTGAGTTTTGAGTTTGAGTCTCTCGATTCGCTTTTGGCGATCCTTCTCAAGGGTTGTGCATTCTTGCATCGAATTTGTGGGCAAGCCCAACCATTTGATTTCTTTTTTCTCTTTGGAGATAATATTCATTGCCATTAGCACATTAAGTGCGTCATAAACTCTTCTGCGAATGTTCTTCTGATCAAATTGTTGTTCAATTGTACTCAAACCCATTGATGGCGATGCAAATTCAGATACTAACTCATCTGCAACTTCATTGTACGTGGTAATTCCCTTTGTACAACGAAGAAAAGAATTAGTAAAGAAATGAATTCAAGACTCTAGTGTTAATCATGAGAAAAGGGAAGAAAAACTACTTACTTTGGATCTAACTTTTTCGCACACTTTCATACTAAAGTGTCTCAAGCCTTTTCCACCCTTTTCTGCTTTTCGTCGTTTGCTCTCATATGAGACATCCGAAGGAAAATCAACACGTTTGCGTGCTCCAGTATGATCCAAGATGGGAGAAATGAAACTTTGCTTAGACAGATTTAAGGTGGGTGTCAACTGTGCCTGAGTTATGGTATGTGCACTGCCACCGGGAGACATCTGGCCAGAAGAAACCATTGCAATTTGCTGACCCCCTACGGCTTGTGTCAATGTTGTAATTGGTGTTAACTGCGGTCCATTAGGTGTCTGAGTCAGTAAAAGCCGCTGATTTCCTGCCTGAATCACTTGCTGGGAATGAATAAACGAAAGATATGTAAATGCACAAGTCCCGCATCCAAGGCGTAAACTATATTCGAATTTTTTGGGAACTTATGGACTTACCATATATGGCGAGCCCATTACAGCTTGACTTCCGCTCGGACGTTGTTGAATGAATGTAGCTGTTTGCTGTGGCGGAGTACCAAACTCTGTTTTTATATTGGCTGCTTTCAAAATTGGAGTGAGACCTCCACTAGCGGCTTGAATTGGAATCGCCACAACTTGGCGAGCTAAACATCAACAATGAATTAGCAATTTATTGGAATTTTGGATAATCTATCGAGTGCTTGTCACATTTTTATTATTTGTACTACGGACCTGGCGAGCCTTTAATCATGGTACTTGCAGAACTGGCTACATTTGCAGATGTTCGAATAATCTGGCCGGTCTGGCTTATAGTTACAGGGGTCACTCCCCCATTCCCGCTGGTAGTCAGAAAGACCTGCTGCGTCTGTGGCGGTGGCTAATACAAAAAAACTTCGTTAGGACATGTTTTTAAATCTTTCGTAAATATGTACGGCACTTCGTTCTCCCAAATATTTGAACCGTTTTCTATCGATAAATTAAATGCACTTATGATAGCAGATAGCCTGACAGCCTGACATACGACTCTAATCATTAAGTCAGTAAGCAGGCCCTAAAAACAATGAAATAGGACCTTTGTAAAGTAATATTATCTATCTATAGAACGTGCTATACTTCACTGGCTGATCGTACAATGCGATAGCGATGGATTTATTGAGTTGGGCGTAAACTCTAAATGAAAGGGATTTCGAACTGTGCCAATTTCCCGTTCTGAGAATAGAAGGGTGCAATCTTGATTCATTACTAAACTAAGCGTACCTGAGGTTGAATTGGTATATTTGCTGTTGTACTCGGTGCACTAGCTGATGTGCGAATTATAGTTTTTGTACCACCGGCTGCAGTTGAAGTTTTGATGGAATGTCCGCTGGCTGTCATAAACTTTCCAGGACCGGTCTGAATCACTTCGATCAGCTGAGTATTCCCTGTGTGAAAGAAATTCAGGATTCAGCCAAATGTTATCCACAAAGTGGTGATGAGCAGTGGACAAATTAGACTGTTTCTTCGAATTTGCTTGAATTTTCATGCCGAGCTTAGGGTTTCGTAAGAATATGAACACAACGCAGGGGTCTGAAGATGGCCTGTGGCTTCGCGATATAATAATAGTAGGAACAACGCAAAATTATGGACCTTTCACCCTTTGATGTGGAGTTTGATGCTAAAAACTAAAAAACTGTTGTAGTTCGTTAGTAGCTAGCGTGATGGGCCATCATGGACGTTATATTTAACCCTTTTGGTCACGCCAGCATGGAGTGAAAAGTTGATCTTACAGCTTGTAGGTATAGACGAAGTTGGAAACCAGGTTTAGTAGAGTTGAAAGTTGAATGTTGCAATAAATTAAGTTTGGCAAGGAAAAGATCATAGAACCACTTTGCTACTTACCACTGGCATCTTTTATCAGAAGATTCTTGACAACTCCCGTTTGAGCAGCTGTGGCAGCCATCACGTTCAGGTTTTTATAACGTGATTTGCTTCTTCTTTGATGCAATTCTTAATTTTGTACAAACGTTTGCTTGCAGTGCAGAGCCGCTAGTTTCATGGAATGGCCCTGACAGTAACTCCGAAGGAGAGGTACACGTGGTTTCAGGTACACAGGTGTTCGGTCTCCTACCACTCCCTCTGCAACACGAAATAAAGAAAAAATTGCAATTCGAAGCAAAAAATAATCAAAATCGTTCAACAACTTCTTGGCAAATTTTGACGATCAAATGGCTGGGATTATGATGACTAGGAATGCTTTACATCAAAATGCTTATGGTCAAGGCTTAAGGACCTTCTGACCCATCCCATTCTGTGGCTTCTCTTATTTAGTACATGGAAAGATACGAGGATGAGGTCTGAGGTCGAGATGTGAAATTTGGGATGCGCTTCTAATTAAAATTTTTGAAATGAACTTGCTTGATTTCCCTTACCCCATATGTCTGTACTTATGAATGAGTTGTTTACTAAGCTTATCCGACACTTCTACCCATGACTTTTTCAATTGCCAACCCCGACGATTCTTTTCTATCTTATAAACTCAACTTTAAGAATCGAAGCTGCAACTTATCTTCCGCGATGTTAATTATATTTAAATGAGTAAGAAAGTAAGATCACATTACATTCGCCATTTGCATCACGATGCAGCGCACAAATCCCAAGCACCCAAATACATGATTTTCTTATCGGCTTTGGCTCAGCTACCTTCCGAACTTGTTAATCATGTTCATACCTTTACCTACACTTAATCAGGTTATTCAAAATTTTCCAAATACTTACCCAAATTTTCGAAAATAAGATGACGCTTGCGGCAACGAACGAGGACACGACGGCAAGAAGTGGAGTACAAACAGGAGTACAGAGGAGCGAGCGAACGAGAGAAGGAGGAGGCTTTTCTGAACTCCAACCAAGTTGTCGGTATGTGCACTTAAAATGGGGTTAACTAACTTAGGAGGTATTGGGGACTGGCTAATGTGAGCCGAGTCGGGAGCACTATCATATGGGAGTCGAATTTGGCTAAAATTTTGAAAAAGCCACAGTCAGTGATAGTGATTAATTGGGCTAATATGGGAGATAAACTGTCTTGTCCAATAAGTGCGGTGGTTGCGACTCCTTCTCTCTGTGTCTGTGTATCGGTCGCTGTGTTTCGCTCAGCGATGGAGTTGAGTTAGAGTTAGAGTTCTTTCTGTACAACAACATAGAACATAGCATTTGGGGAACACGATACGCCTGATATTACATATGAGAATGAGGAATCTCCAATACTCATACGCATTTGCCTGGGATCCTAAAACCCAAGACCCACACAGCCAAAAGCACAGAGCAGTCATGATCATGATATGTGAATACGAGTCTCTCTCATGAAATCTCTTTCCCTCCTCTTCTGAAGTTCTTTCACTACGAAATACTCCAAGCACTAAGCACTAAACACATACCTTTAGTCCATCGAGTTTAGTGTTTAGTGTACAAACTATTCAAATGTTTCCAATTGGGAAAGGAGGGAGAACTTCAGCCAGGAGCCTAAGCGAAAAAGTTGTTTCTGCGCATTTTGGGCAATGTTGCATGGCATTTAGGGGTCCGCGACTCGAGAAACAAGCTGTATCGTAATCGTAGCCGTATCCAAGCCACAACCACGGCAAGGCACGATACGGCGGCCGGCCACAGACACAGTCAGTCAAGGAAGGCAGCGAGCGGTGTTGCTAGCTGCTAGCAAGCAAGGGTTTACATTTTTTACGTAATGTAATATTTACTTTCATCTTTTATCATGCACACATTAACTTATATAACACTTCACATGGGCCGAGGTATGAGAATGAGCTTGAGCCACTGCTGAAGTTGAATCCATTAAAATCTAAACCGAGTTAAACCCACCACCAGCACAAGCCACTTGCTTGATTCATTGCGAGTGCCAATTGCACAGGCCAGACAGACAGACTGCGACTAAGGCTGCATATTCGCATTGTTATGATTGTGCGAATACAGCTTCATAGCGTCGTCGAGCTCATGTTCAATGCCAAATTATATAACCTTAATTTTAACTAGCTGGCAAGAAGACGGACAGAAGTCATCGTCACAACTGTGAGTGTTGTGTTGCGGTTGTACATCGTTCGTTTCGTATGTGGGTTAGAATGTAGACCAATCAAAAATGGTCGGTCATTAAAAAAGAATTACGCTTACGT
>JAQIUU010000306.1:0-11509 GCA_034694545.1 Mesaphorura macrochaeta
TGCTTAAGTGCCATACGCAAAGTTATCCCCAGTCAGATATGTGTTCATTTTCGTATAGGCTTTTACGACGCAATAACTTGGAAGTATCAAATGCTGATCTCATGTCTTTGGGCGCCGAGCAGTTCCTTAATGATCAAATCATCGATTATTGGCTGGCAGAAACCTTTGCCAACCTGCCGGAAGACCTCCAAAGGCGAACCCACGTATTTTCTTCTTTCTTCTATAACAGATTAAATTCACCGTTAAAGAGGAAATCTTACGGTTGGGAGTCAGACGCCACCCTTACTTTTGCAGAGAAGAGACATAAAAGGGTTATGAAGTGGACAAAGAATGTAGACTTGTTCAGTAAAGACTTTGTACTATTTCCCATAAATGAGGAGTAAGAATCAATCACAAATGTATATCCTGGTCTGTGATTATAACTTTTGTTAATTTTGTATTGTTCGCCTTTTTAGTGCTCACTGGTTCCTCGCCGTCGCCTGCTTTCCCGGCCTGGAGGGACCACGTACGTTCGATGATAAGGAAGCGCCTTATCATAACCTTGAAATAAGGTTCACAGGCGACCCGACAACGATTGAGCCAAACCCCCAAATGGGAAAAATAGTTATTACTCGTCATATCAGTGGTTAGTTTCTTGAAGCTTTAATCAGTTTGAAGTTACATACATAAATGAATAAGTAGATTGAATCTTTATAGATCCTGTCTTTCAAGGCAATGCAGATAGGGTTTATACTATTAAAGAAATAACATCGAAACTACCCGCAATCAAAATGCCATGTATTCTTATATTTGATTCTCTAAGGAGCAAGAATAACCACGCAAAAATTTACAGAAATTTAAGATCCTATCTGGAAATAGAATATTTGGTAAGCACATAAATAATGCAATTTTGAAAGTCTTAGATAAGCTTGAGTTTTCCCAAGTGAAAGCAAATTCGTATTCGCCTATATAATTTATTTGCATTCAATTTTAATTTTTTGTTTTCAGCAAAGGAAAGGCGAGGAGCGCAAGTTTAATAAAATCACAATGCCCGGATTTCAACCCAGCGTACCTCAGCAGCCGAACCGTTGCGATTGTGGGTTATATGTTTTGCAATACGCGGAAATGATACTCAAAAGTGATCTCCCTACTCTCGCCCTTCCGACTCCCAGCATGGAAGACTGGTTTCCGTCGTCAAATATTACGAGAAAAAGAAAGCGAGTTTTTGAATCGATTGTGGCACATATCAAGCAAGAAGCACCCGAAAAAGAAATGTATATTCCTCAGCTCATATTCCAGCAGGATTGTGTCTCAGAGGATGAGGGGTGTACTGATTTTGAAGATGATGATGACGACGACGATGAGATGAGGGCAGAAACTACTGAAGATTCTTCTCTTTCAACAGCTTCAGGAGAAATTGTGTAAATATCTGAGCCAATCAAATGGTTTGAATTTTGTCGCACTGACCTGACATTTGTATTCGGTACTTCTGTAAATAGTTTTCTATACGCTTTTGTTATTTACCTTTTATACGCAACGCTGAACTAATTATTATTATAAATTCCTCTCATAAGGATTACAGAAGATGTTTTGCTCGTTTGGTTTAATAGGATGATAGTTCGATTTTCTTTTGACACTAATTAAGTTAACTTCGTATTGATTTTGATTACATCTTTTTACCTTTTCGCTTTATCACACCAATTTTGTAACTCTGATGTAATGAAAAACGCAGATTGCATGGCCGGTATAAGAATTGTTTTACCGTAGAGCATTCTACTTTTGTGATGATAGGGCCGATAGGAGTTGTGTAATTAGCACATGCGTCAGGACCAAATAGTAGCTAGGGTACGTTAGCGAGAAGGGTGCGTTATAAACTTGTTCCGTCCCGACAGTGCACTTATTCCAGGGACACAGCTTTCAGTTACACCATCGAACATAGTACGAAAACACACAAATTCAATATCGTTATGTATTTTCATGCACTAGCAGTTAGCTCAAATTATGCTACTATATTAATTATCAAACTAGTTAAGTCGGAGTTCAAATAAACTTGACATATAAGTATTTATTATTGTGTTATATTTTTATCTTGATCACTATATCGCATTTCTTCTTCGCATGTCTTCAGGATTTTGATCTAATATTTCATTTATTTCTACAGAATACTGACATTGTAAATCACAAATCGAAACACATCGTTTGTATCGTGATGTTGCACGTTGCGCCCAACGGACACTGTCATCGCCTGGTACGTCTGTTTAGTACGATTTGCCAATCGAGTCGACTTGTGATTCCAAGCTGGCTACCACGTCCGAGGGTACAGCTCCACCGAGAGCATTTTGCAGGTCAACACGGTCATAAGGTCCCAACTTGTAGTAAGCAACCTGAAAGTGAAAGAAGGAAATGGACGTATACATTTAACGTGCAAGTGGGCCAAACTGTCAAGGAAGTCGTCGCGAAGTTTTTTATTTTACATTTGCAGTTCATATGCTCGCATCGTCGCATCTCATCTGTCGCATACCTGAATTCCTGGCGCTGTTTTGTCGACCACTGCGTACGGGGGAAGTAATTGCATGGCTTGAGCTTGTCTCACGGCTTCTTCCAAGTACTGTGGGGCTGGCAGAGCCATGGCGGCTACAAACATCGTGACCAGGAGCGTGACCAGGATAATTGAACGCATTTTGCCTGGAAGAGTTTAGAAAATTAGGCCAAATGTCAACCAATTCGCTTTCTTTTGGTTCTTACCTTCTGATTAAGTTGACAATAAGATAGGAAGCACACAAAAACAATCCGTCCGATCAAAGGAGCACTGAACTGCTAACTGAGAGAGAAATTGGGTAATCAGTTGACTTATTAGCATTGTTTATATACGCCTGGCTCGCTGGTGGCTCATACTCGTATGTATGCATTGTTGACGTTGATCCTTTCGATTTCTTTCTTACGAGAGCCGAGCCGAGAGCTTCTGGCAATTGATTGTTTCTCTTTTATGATTACCATACGTAACTTTGATATAACGGGCACCGTCCGGCCTTCTTACTCATAACTGGTAATCTTAAAGGTAAAGGTAATGGTATAATAAGAATGATGATAATAATGTGTAACTCTTCTCGTCCGTCTGTCTCTCATCCCATCGCATCATGTCAATTCCCATTGCCAATTCTTATCCCCTTATCTCATTTTACTCGCTCGCGCACGCTTCTTTTCGAATATTGGTTGCTTGCACTGCGCATTGAGCCTCAAATGTTCAGAGCCGGCCGAGTCATTTGCAAAAAAAGAGAAGTCGAAGTCGAGTATGGTTAAACTAACTAAATTACAATCTGAAAAGAATGGGCAATCATAATTACCATTATCGCAAAGAGCAAGAGTGCAATGGTTTTCTGGCTTCAAGCATTGCTTCCTTCAAATTTCTTTTCTTCATTCCTACCATCCAAAATAACGCATATTCACATGCCTCGTCACTCATCGCATTCGCAAAATCACAATCGCACTCTACAAATATCCATCATCATAAAAGATGTCAGAATGGTCAGAGTCAGAGTAAGACTTAAGACCATAATTACTGTATAGTCAAGATTTAAATTTTAAATGCAGTCACTCAACAGCCAGCAGTGACAAATATTACGACGTGTGCCGTATGCCGCAACGGTGGATGTGCAATTAACTCAAGACCCAAACTCAAAGCTCAAGAGACAGTAAACAATAATGCAGTCAACAGTAAATCGACCGTTTGCCATTTCAATTTGTTCTTCTAATCTTGACTTGAATTTTTCGCGTGCTCCGTGCGCGTCATCGACAACTTTCCCTTACGACACGCTACGCCAACCCTCGACTTGTGAGTTCTGAGTTCGGCTTCTGTGCACAAAAGGCTTAATCTGGCGCCATATTGAATCAAATAATTTTTTATTAACAATTTATAATCTTATCGCCACGCATTGACACTTGAGCAGAGCATCGGAGGCACGAGTATAAAATCGGACATTGGACGATGGATATTTAACAGTTTTACTATAATAACATGACGCAAGACGTCGAATGAATAACAAAAATTCTGATTAACATCATGAACGCGGTCAAGGTACTTTGTGACTCATTGTTTCCAAATAACTGGAATTACAATTGCAATTACTCTAAGCACAATAATTAAAGTATTTATCATTATATCATTGAAAGCAAGTCATCCATTCCCCGTGCCTATTTCTTATAGTCTAAGGCCTATAGCATCCAGATGCATTGAGTTGCAATTTTTCCTGTCCCATCCCGTGCCAAATTATCAATTGTCTGCGGTACCCAAATCTTAGTTTTAAACTGGGAATCTGAGTAATTACATATTACATTTTACATACGAAAGCACCATTTATCAGTTGTACGCCGTACTTGTGACTTCGTACGAGTATCTCAAGATGTAAAGCTCTGAGTTCGTCTCTCAACCTGCATATTTATAAATTAATTTGCCCTGTCGAGAATTTATTTACAATTTTTCCCTTTATAGAACCTTCCCTTTGACCGGCTGGACAAAGAATTAACCTTAAAACTGAGTGAGTAGAAAAGTACAAAACACAATGACCATAAATCTATAAGCTATAAACTATGAGCAATTGAATAAATATAAAATAACGAGCATAAATTTTCTCCAAATGACTTTGTACACCTCATTGTGCTAAAAATTACTCCATTATAAACTACCAGAGTAAAAAGCGTGGAAAGAGAGACCATTCTTTGTATTTCTTATTGGCCGGGTCTCCTCCCATCGCCATCACCTTTTTCAACTGCTTGTACGTGTTTGTATTCTTCTTATGCAGTGCCTTGTCATCTTCGCCGTCACCCGCACTTCGCCTTGGTCTCCGTGCTGATCTCAGATAGTCGGGCAGTGTCATAATTTTATTGAACGTTCTCCAAAACCAGCTCTCGTCTGCTCTCGCGACTTCAGCCTCAGCCTCCGATTGCACAGAATGATCTGCTCGACTAAAGTTCTCAATGAGGGCCATGTCGGGTGAGATTGGAGCGACCGGTTTGACCAAATGCTCTGGAATCTTGGGAAGAGTGACGCTGCCGGATTTCTTGACTGGCTTCTGGGGGATGGGCACGATATCGTTCTCAAAGGTTGGAGCCTCTGTCTGAATTGTCGGAGCTTCTGTTGTGGGGACTGGGTCGTCCTCGAAGGCAATTAGAGTCACATGCTCTCCATCTCCACTGCCGCTCCCTTCAAAGTGATCCGGGTGATGATGACGTGAAAGTGGAGCCACGACGGGTGAGTTTGTTGTTGGAACTGAAGCTTCGTGGGTATGGTTATGGTTATTCTCTCCGTGGTGGTGATGGTCATGATCATGATCATGCCCAGACCCGTGTTCGTGATCGTGACCGTGTCCGCTGCCCTCAACATGATCTGGATGGTGATGACGAGATAAATCTGCACCTCCATCCCCACTTCCGTCACCGCTTCCGCTACCACTGTCGCTCAGTAACAGCTCATCATCTAATTCATCCTTTACGGTTGTGGTTTCCACAACTTCGGCTCGGATTTCCACATTCTGTGTCTGTGCGGTTTGTACAGGTTTCTCAGGCTCTGGCTTCGGGTCATCGAATACGACGAGGTTATCGGTATCAGCATCAGTATCAGCAACTAAATCAGATGGTGATGGAGATTGTGTTGTCGTTGGTGTCGGGGCGCCTTCATCGTGCACTTCGTGCTCGTGCTTTGCCTCCACTGCCGTGGCGGACTCCTGGGGAGGAAGTCCTCCATCTCCAGATCCGGATCCGACCTCTTCGTCCTCGAATATGGACAGATCAAGCCTGTATTTGGAACCTGGTGGAAGATCGGTTGGACTGGCAGCCGTTGCATCCGAGACCACGTAATCATTAACGTCGTTAACACCGCTGTGGATTGAGGCTCCCGTCGTTGTAAGCGTATCACCGTCATAAACTTCAGATTCTACTCCAGCGTCGTCGTGTTGAATGCCGACCAAATTAATCTGTTCGGTTTTTACTACCACGGTGGTCGTGGTGGTCGCCTCCACGTCGTCGTGAACAATTTCGGGCTCATTCTGACCTTCACCGTCTACTACTGCTGCTACTTGGGGCAAAGCCGTAGTGGGCGCGTGTGCATCTGCGTCATATTGCTCCGCTGCTTCTTCGTCGTTCAGTGCAATTTCAATCGTGTCTTCCTCTCGATCAGCAATTGGAGGAGGAACGGTTGTAGTCTCTGTCTCGTCCTGAAGGATGTCGGTCTCAGCTACGGAATTGTCATGCACGATGGTCAACTCCTCGGGCACGTGAGAAATTGGGACGCTCGTCGTCGGCACAGGTTCATCTTGTGCCACAAATGGCGCTTCCGTCACTGTCTGCTGATTTTCCTGAGGCTTTACAGCTTCACTCTCGTCTACATTCAGCGGCACAGGATCGAACACGAGTTCATTTAATCCAACTTCGTCGGCGACGGGCAGCTCCGTATTTTCGGCAAGTGGAGGCGCCCCAGTTGTAGTGGGTGCAGGCAAGTACATAATATTCAGCGGCGGGTTAAAGATGACTGAAGGTCGGTCTTGAGACTCGTGTCCATGAACTTGACTCTCTTCAGGTTTCACTTGTGACAGAGAAACTGGTTCCTCTGTCTTGACGTCGTCAGACACAAAAACTTCTCCATCCAACTCGTTCTCATCCTCGGGTCGTGGCTGGAAATCGTGGACAGGGGGCAGAAGCTCCAAGCTTGGAGGAGATGGTGGGTTTGTCACAATTTCTGGGACAGGAATTGGCAGTTCTGTTGTGGCGCCGACATCATCGGACGAGATTACCTCTGAACCAATGTCTGATTCTGGCCTTGGCTCCGAAATTTCCACAGTGTCATCTTGCGACGAGTATGATTGAGTTGTTGGTTCTTCGGGTGCGGGTACCGCAGCTGTTGACGTGAATCCTGGCGCTCCTGGAGCCTCAGAAATGACCGGAATCTCCACCAAATTCTCCTCCACTACGATTCCTTCATCAGAAACCTCGTTGACACCCAATTCTTCTGGTTGAGGCTGAACAGTTGTGACCACTTCCGGAGATGAGGTGGCCGGCACAATTGGATCCGACTCAATCACAACAATCTTCTCATCCTGCAGGTTCTGTACGCCTTGCAGCTCGGGCTCGACCGTAGTTGGCACTACGTCCTCAGGCGAAGACGTCGCAGGCACTTCCGGCTGACCTTCAATCACAACAATTTTCTCTTCCTGAACAACTGGCACATCTCCAGCGTCTTTGTCATCATCGACGACGATGAGATCAGGCTCCGAGTTCGAGTCCGAGTCTTCTTGCAGCGGCAGTGATGTTGTGACCACTTCTGGAGGCGATGTGGCGGGCACAATTGGGTCCGATTCAATCACAACAATCTTCTCGTCTTGCAACTCAGGCTCGGGCTCAACCGTGGTTGGCAGCACCACGTCTTCAGACAATTCCGGTGAGACTGAACTTGCTTCTTGGGCTTGGGCAGCAGGAGTTTCCGAGACTGCAGGAACAACGTCGACGGAAACTTGGAGCTCAACGGGGGCTGGAACGGTTTCACTATGACTGGACGACGGCTGCAGTTCGACTTGTCCTTGTTCGGTCGTTGCAGCCACTTCGTCAACTTCTGCGATCCCTGACACGCTCGTAGTCTCAGGTACAGGCTCAGGAGTACTGGAGGAAACAGCAACTGGTGCCACAACTGCAGAAGGCTCAACGGAGGCAGCAGCAGAGGAAATACTTGAGTGCTCCACGACCACAGGCACGGGTGGAGAGACTTGAGGCACGTGGACGACCGTCTCTGTACTTAGCTCTGTCATGAATGATCTAGTTGGAGTGATCGTGATGATTTGCTGGGAGCTCACAGTATGCGTGTGCGTGTAAGTTTGCTGTTCGTGGGTCAATGCTTCCGTGATGAGGGCAGGAGAGGAGGACGTGTCTTGGGCAGAAACCGAAACCTCGCTCGCTTCAATTTCGCTCGCAGAGATCGCGGAGATCGTGGAATCGGGAATGGGAGTGCTAGGCTGATAAAATGAGGATGGTTCCAAGGAGGAGGCCTCACTTGGGTCGACGATAACTGGATGAACTTCCGGTGGAACAACCTCGTTGCTTTGCTGGATTTCGTTGTAAATGACTGATGGAGTGGATGGAACCTCGGTTGTGGTTGAAGACGGTGCTGTTGGCTCTTCAGTGGAAACCGGAAGCGGTGCTAGTGAAACTGGAATTGGTGGCTCTGGAGTTCTGTCTTGGCCCTCCACGTCCACGGCGGAAACTTCAGGCACTTCAGACACTGCGACGGGTTCAGGATCTTTTATGTGTGACTGTGACATGCCTACGCTTACACCTTCAGCTACGACAGGAAGTTCAGACTCTGTTGGGGCCGGTGGAGGTGGCGCAGGTGTTTCTGTCACGGCCTCGGTTGGTTGGATGATAATTTGTGGCAGTTCCGGCCCTTGCTCTTGCTCTTTCTCTTGCTGCTGTTCCTGTGACCCTTGTGGGACTTCGTTGCTTCCTTGCTCTCCAGACGTCGATCCTTGCACGTGGTTCTCGGGAGCCGACTGTTCGACGGGTGTTGGAATGAGGACGACGTGCTGGGCAAATTGTGGCGGTACGAGCTCGGGCTCGGCCGTGGTGCTCGTAATTGCATTCTGTGGGTGCGAGCCGGTGACTGGTTTGGAGGTCTGGGGTACCATTTGACTCACATTAAACCATGAGATTGGAGCCGATGTGGTGGTCGTCGTCGTTGGACGGCTGCTGGAATGAATTGGACCGACATCTGCATCGAATTAAGAAAAATCACATTGTCACACGTCACACTGCTGTTTATATAATTCAATTAATCGATGCAATCATACGTTGATTCATATTTCAGAAGCATGTTTTACCTGATGGTGGTGGACAGTGGTCATAAAGTGGGCAACATCGGTTCTCAATGTACCTCGGCTGACAGTCACTTCTCCAGTAGCAGTCAATCACGGCGCACACAACATCTCCGCCCTGGCAATAGCAAACCTCACACGGATTGTTGTCATCCAGAATCTTTTCCCCGTTCTGGTAAATCTTGCCATCCTTTTCGCACTCTGTGGGTCAAAAACAAAGAGAAATGTTAATCATGCTTTAATTACTGCTAATCACACCATCCATACGAGAAGACAACGGGAAATTTGCGCACAGGGTCCCGGAAGTCGCGAGACACGAGCAAATACATTATAAATTATCATGCGCTAAAATTCTATACGCGAAATTCTCGGAATGCGAATGCAGGCTAGGCTTGATTGCACAACAACAATGCGCAGCGCATAACAGTAAAGCTTCTTTCCGTATTATGCAACGCAGACCCGAATCGTGAAAGAATTAGCGAGATTTTGATAAGCTGCGAATGCAAATGTAATGAACAAACAAAAGCTTGGCAGTGGCAGGCAAAATTTGCCGTAGGGATCCGTTTGGTCATTCAACTACGTCGTTTCTCGTTCATGGTTCATCGTTGTGAATCAAGTTTACATTTACATTGTGGCTCGACTCAACCTTCAAAATTCACGATTCATGATACATGATTCCTGAGCCTTCATGTTTTCCTACAGCTTTTGCTTTTCTCTCGCATCATTGAACTAAAAATTCTGCAAATGCACGATGCACTTTTAAATCCTCGATTAATCGCAAGTTCGCAAAGCGGAACAAGAATAAATTTCGATCGAGAGATGGGTCGAGGAGCAACTGTTAAACATGAAATACGAGCATGTATATGAAATACAAGGCTTCAGCTGAGAGACAATCGCCTTAATTAAATATTTCTCGCCTAAATCCAACTTTTTGCGAGGAAATTCTTTGCAAAGATTTGTGTGCTTCAGAATTTCTAGATTTCAAGTATCAGCTCATTAAGATGAACAAGAAGTCCATTGTCGTTGTCATTGTCGCAACTTGGAGATAATTTCCAAAGAAAAACAAAAAACGGGTACGCGTGTACGTATAAAAAAATTCTCCTTCTTGTATTTATCTCAAGTTTGTGAGTTTGGGTCTCGACTCTCAAGTTGTAATCTTGTAATAAAACTATTTTGAATTCAAATTAAACACAAACAAGCGAGAAGAGAGACGAAACTATGCCAAACTTGTTTACATCATTCTGTCGAGTAAAAACTTCACGTCGAGCTAAAAATAGGCCTCTTTTCATGCAAAAGTAAGTTGACACGCAAAGAAAATGAGCCTCATCCTTCCTGACTCTGTGCCTCTGTCGCACTTGACACTTATAGTGCCACTTGGTGCTTGGCACAAGCTGTCATCACTGTCATTATCAAAGTTCCAAGTGCGAAGTACTAATTGTCAAATGCCAATTTGCCAATTTGCCAATTGCCAGCCGTGGTGAATTTACGGTTACTCTTCTTCGGTCGTTCGCCAGCTTATTTTGCATTTGATTAATGAAGATCGTCAATCTTTCTTTTCTCGATTAAAGGGACGAACGGACGGTTTTCTTATTGCCACTGCCACTGCGAATTAATGTGCGAATTTACGGTTATGCACTTATAACACTTTTCAGGCAGCTGAGAGCCCAGCATCATTATCCTTTTGTGTATCGACTTATATTGAATTGATGGATGGACTGACGGACTGAATGAGAAGCAGAAGAGATTTATTTACGTAACGCAAACCAGCGTTACCTTCAAACTCAAACGCTGCTGCGCTGTACTTTGACGCTTCTGACTCTCAACGCCTCATCCCGTGAGTGGCAAAAACAAGACTACTTGGCCCTGTGCCATGCCCTCCTGGGGTTCAATTTTGCTAATTTAAACTTACCACACACTACACACGAATAATCAAATAAAACAAAGAGGTTCCGTGTGTTCCTAATGGCCACACCCGTGAATTGCAGCAGCGTTATTAAATTACGCGTACGGCATACGCTTAATTGACTATCAAAATCAGAATGAATCACATGTCATAGCCTTAAGTAAATACGAAAACCGCCAACCACAGCCAGAACCACATTCATTTACTCGCCGCATTTTAGCGTTAAGTGCAATTCAGAATTCGGCTCCGGTTTTGACATCGGCTGAAAATTCTTACACACAACGGAATGCAATGGTAAGAAATGCAATGCGTGTGGACGAACCGACGAACCAAGTATTCTCAGGTCTTACTCGGGAATTCGTGTGGCTGGTCTGGCGTTAACATAATTTCTAAATTTATGCGCATTTCGAGCAGTCGTACCAATTGCGAATTTCAAATTGCGAATTCATATACAGCAGTATAGTACTCACCGCATTGATATTCAGGGCAGCACTGGTTGGACCTCTTGAGTGCTTTGCATCCCGGTCGGTAATCACAACTGATGATTGTGCACGCAAATCCTGGTGGACGACAAATGCAGTGTTCGCAAGGAGAAGACGTTGGAATCGATTCACCATCTTCGTATGTCATTGACTCGATGGAGCAGACTGAAAAGGGCAAAAGAGAACGAAATGGCAATGGCAGTGGAAAATAGTAAGGATGATGGACTGGAAAATTGTTAATTCAGAATTTGATCAAGCGGCACAAATTCGGTGCACGACTTGAAATCGTAGGT
>JAQIUU010000307.1:0-11482 GCA_034694545.1 Mesaphorura macrochaeta
TGCAGTGCAGAGTTAATGGAACATGTTGATGGACATTTTTAAAGTACAAAACTGTTATGCTGCAGACAGTTACGTCTTACGTCTACGTGGGCACTGCTGGATGAGAATTCCAAAAGAGCACATCGAATTTCAAGGCACAGGTGTACACCGGAGGAGGGAATTCAATACGGAACCGTCTACAGTCTACGGTTGAGAATTGAGAGAAGTGGAAGAGGAAGCACGAAATCCGTGCAGCAGGACCCAAATAGTCTAACTAGGTTACCTCCACCGCTCCAGTCTGAGCTGAGCATACGCAAGTCCGCTTCGTTATTCGTTGGCCCATACAAAAACAAGACCATGAAGGACTTCGTCGCTAACGGTTTCTTCCTCTCATACGGCCTTTGCCTTATAAGTACATGATGTAGATTTTAGAGGAAAATAGGCTCGTTAATGTTGTAATATCCTCTTTCTCTTCAGCCTGGGCTCTCCTAACCCGTCCTCATTCCTTGAATTGAATAACTCAAAGAAAGAAGGGAAGTCGTCCTCCTTATTCTCACGAACAGATTATTATTACTCATCCTGTCTGAGTAAGACCGTCGATGTCTGGCCAAGTGGCCAAATACAATTGTTTATGAGTTTACCATAAAATTTTATTACCCTCAACTCCTTCACTTAACATCTGAAATTAAGCATTTGACACGAATTGACAAAAGCAATACTCGTTTAAGTTTAAAATGGGTTTGAAGTCGGAATGTGTAAAACCACGATTAATAGAAGTTCGGTACATGCATATTTGGAAAGGAAAAGTGAGGAAAAGGAAACGACAAAAGCCAAGCCAAATTTCAAAATTCGAGACAATGCAGACGTGCACGAGCCTACGAGTCGAGGATGACAACACAACAAAGTTGCACATGCATATGCATACATTAACATTAACGTAATAGTGCATAAACTTATTTTAAATTGAAGCCTGTCTGTGACCCACACCCATCCGCTTCTTCAACTCCTTTGCAAGTTGAGATGACGAAAGTAATGACAATTATTAGAAAACGTATTGAGGAAACGTTGAATTCGTTATTGCCCATTGCAGCAACTTGCAACTTGTGACAATAGTATAAGAAATCTCTTTCTGCTGTCACCAGCTCAAATAATTATGACAACAGCAAAGAACAACAAGTATCGACACCGGAAACTGGGCCTGCAAATCGTAATTGCAATTGGCAGCGAAGATGAATTCTAATTGTTTCAGTTTCATTAGGACACACTTTCTGCCTCTCCCTTGGGACGCCACGGTCCGATACGAGGCAAAATGCGACATGCATGCAAACTGCAAAATACGGAGCAAAGGAAACTCCGAGAGTAGCCAATGTCTTTGCAAGTTGGTGTGTGCGTCATAGCGTCATTCTGCAAAGAGCATGAACGCAAACTCGAGCTCAAGCTCACGTCGGGACCGACAAAGTGAAATGCCGAAAGTTATTTCCGATTTCGCGAACAATGGACACATGTGCGAATATACGGTCGTAGAGTAAAAGTAAAGTTATTGATTATAAGATTAAGGATATGCATTGCTCAAGGTTTCACATGGCGTAGGTCCGTGGGTCCAGAAATAGCAATCTGGACTCTGTGCTGCGACAGCGGCGGTGACTCGACTTCACATTTTTCATTCTTTATGGGATGCTTACGGAAAACAAAGGCAATAAATCCGGGCAGTTCTAAACTCTTGCTTGCGTGCTTGAGCGTGTTGAACTTGATCTTGATGGAGAGAGGAAATGTATGCTGAACCTGGGGAAATGGAGTTTTGCCATTTCGGAATTACTCGAGTGTAAAATCCAAAAGTTGAGCGAAGAAAAAGGAGAGAAAGTTAAGCAAAGAATGATAATAAAATAAAGTGTGTCCTTTTTATGACTAACTTTGCTCACCGTTTGCGTACAAAGCTCTCATTCAAAATAGAAAATAGCACCCAAGAAAATTTGCAAGCGGATGAAAAAGATACAAACTGCAAACGGAATCGATTTTCTTGCGGAAGCTAAGAAATGGGTTATAGTCATAGTATAGTATGGTAGTAATACAGTGAGAGTTAGAAGGACGCGCGAGTGCCTTTTTGTGCTCACTGATTCTCATAATGGCAAATGGTACTTGTTCCTTACTCTAAACTACGTTGAGATAGTTCGATATTACTGGAGTGAAAGATGAGAAAAATAAATAAGATGAGTTCTTTGAGCAAGCAAAAGTATGAACGTAAGGAAGAAAGGAAAAGTTTTTATTTTTATTTTAATGGAAGTGACTATGGGGAATTCTGACATTGCGGCAGTGGCAGTGGCGAAGAACAGTAGCAACTAGCGAATATAGAAGTATGTGATGAGAATAAAATAGTGAGACGCTCTGACAGAGAAATAAATACAAGGACACCAGAAATCTAGAGAACTTTACGCAAAGATGTGCCTGCTCGCCACGAACCATAGCAGCTATCACAATACCATTCATGGTGTGCCGTTTGTAGAACGAACGAGTACGGATACGGATAAAAGTCTAGCACGTATCGTAGTTAAATAGGAAGTCGACGTGGAAGAGAAAGAGTTAGCAGTCAGAGAAGAGAGAGAAAGCATGAGAGATCTTGCAAGTTTTCCCTTTGTACTTTATAGAGGCATAGACAGGAGCGAGTAGAGTCGAATTATAGGACCACGTTTCCAAAAATAGGTCTGCTGGAGTAAAACCGAAGCACGAAAAAAATGCCCTTGACGTCAGTAAAAGTATTGATCGCACGCTTCTGGTCGGGAGCCTGACTATAATAAGAAACCGAGAGGAGAAACAGGAATGGAGAGATGTAGGTTATTACTATTACTACATCTCCCTCGGCGTCTGACAAGAGCCAGTCAGGCCCAAGGCAGGAGAAAGTTGCACACTATTTGCAGACTTTGTGTTTTGGCAAGTTTTGGCAAACCCAAACTCTGAACTTTGTCCAAGGTAATGGCAAATTTCATGGCAAATGAAAGACCGCACGAATTCGCGAATAGAGTCACAGGCATGGACAAAACGACTAAAGTACCTTGCCTGCTGGTGTGTCAATGGATTTTATTTCTCACGGATCGTATAACATTTTATCACACGTACTAATATTCTTAACTACTACCAGCAGTTGAACCGCAACCTAAAAGTTGAAGCATGTAAGAGCATGATAGTTGTAAATTTGTTGACACGTTGTATTGAGCGACAGATAAGCTCCTGCCCCAGAATTTCCTTCCTGGGCTTGGATTTATGAATCAATTCCGGGGGAAATTGATTTCCTCGTTTCATAAAAAGTCGACAGAGGAAATTACAAAATCAATTAAATTCATATGCTTCTTGAATTTCAGTTACGAATTATTCCCTTACCAATTCATTTGTACAAATGTGTTTACGCACGTAAGCAAAAGACTGAGGCACCATGGAAATTCATGTTATCAAAATAGGGCCAACGACAAAAGATCATATCTTGCAAATAATACTCTGCTGATAGACAAAACAAATACGGTCAGATAACATGTTCCAATGTAATAGTCAGTTCAGCGGGCTTTGATTATGTGTTGTACGAGGAGCAGTCAACGCTAATTGTATTGACCCGGATTTTTTCTGTATTTCACAATTTTGATTTGTTTTGTTGAAAACGGAAGTCCGTTGTTCCTCACTAGTACAAAGGTCCGTGATTTGAATCACAGTCACAAATCTAGTATCCTGAACTTTATGGTTCACTCGTTCAATCCTTCCCCTTTATTGTCGTCGCGTTGAGCTGAGAGCGAAATGGCTCGCACTCACTCTCGATTTCTGTTGTCACTATTATATTAAAGCGGTGGCGGATCAGTTGAATATGTGGAAATAAAGGCAAGAGGAAGTGAGCTGGAGCAATCATCATCAGCTATGCGCTATGCTTGCTATGCTATAGCTTACAATATGATTGTGACTCTGCCGCTCCAGCTATTGAGCACGTTTTATGCATGAAAAGCTTTATCCGCACTGCGTTGCTCTTAATGGCCATAAAGTGTAGTGTAGTTTAAAGGAATTTCAACATTGGATTGTTGTGTAATCTCTCATTTGCCTAACCTAACCTTACTGTACTCTACCACGAAGCCAAAGCCAATCAATGAGGTGCACAATGCAACCCACGCCGTAGTCAATATTGTGCCATACGCACTACGTTGATGCATTCTCGAAATTAATAGCTGTGGAAGTGAAAACGGAGCGGAAGTTTTTATTTGGGACTTTTGTTCATATCCGATAACCCACACTCACAAGTTCCACAATCAGTTTGGGAGTGATTTCCGTCTATCAATCATCCACCCGAATGACTTTTTGTCACAATTTGAAGTCATGAGACTGAAATATGTTGGATTCTCCGCTTGCTTATAAGCTATTCGCTATTCGCTGTTGTTGCTTCAAGTCAAGCACTTATCAATATGCTAATTTTACTTTACGATGCATAATCACAGGGAACAGACAGCAGAGCACGATTGCGAGAGGGAATGTATAATTGCAATAAAAGTAATAGTGATAATCCTCTTTAAACTTAAATGAACTAGTCCTTGACCTCATCACGACTCGAAGTCTTTTTTGCTCGATGAATGGGGAAATGACGTACAGACAATTGGTCGAGAACATGTTTCTCATAATGGATATAAACACTCAAATTGAAAAGCCTGTGTGGTAAGGCTATCATTATAAATATTTCGCTGGGAGAACATGAAACATTGACTCTTACATAATCATAATTATGGCTACAGCAGCAGCGACTACGTAGCGCGTAATGCGAACGTCTGCCTAACTGCTTGCCTCCTGATAGCCAGCATACCGTGTTGTACGTATTCGCTGCACATTGGCTTGTAGTTGACAGTCTACGTTTGCGATTCCCAGCTTTGTCGCATGAGACCAAGGGTTGCTGTAGCGGACAAATTGTTTGTCTACTCAGAATGAGATGAGAAGTGACGGCTCCGTAGTCGGACTTCTCAAAGCTGGAATGAATTAATCAAGAAAATCTGAGCACCTCGCTCATGTCGACTGTGGACGTTCGGCATCACGCATCGGCTTCAACCTTAGTAATCACGTCAGTAGAATTTAAATTTATGGTCATCTTAAATGATATAAAATCAGCTCAGATTAATTGCATATATTTTTACACACAATGGACGATGATGCTGATGATGTTGAATATAGATGCGAAATGTTTTTTATATTTGCTATGGTGGTAGTGGTTTGCTACATGAGACAGCGTTAAACTTTCGCTTTGTCCTACTAACATACATTGTAAGACCAACCGAGACGGATTACGTACATACATGAAGGCAATTTGTACGGGGTTCATGGAAATAGCAAACGGGATTCATCAGCGCATGTATAAATAAATAAAACATTTTGAGTAACCGAACTTACTCTTCTTACACCGTACGCGTACATGAGGGCAAGATCAAACTCTGCACTTAAAACTGTTACGTATTACCTACTATGTCATAAGTGATGTAGACTGGTGTTCGCATTCATCCTGGACTATAGGCAAAAGATTAAACTTGATACTCCTCATGTGTTCATGAATCATCTCTCGTCGCGAATCGAGTCTCCGCTCGCTCGCGTTCGGTGAGAACAATTAACATAAATATCAGCCGCGACGAGCATTCTGCTCATTGCTCACCAAAACAAGCGTCAGATTTCAGACCGTCATATTTGTTTCCTTGAACTCGTTTTGTTTTGGTTCATTTCTGATTATCAGTAATTTCTGCGTCAAGCGTCAAGTACTTCCCTCAGTTTTTAACTCGTTACTCGTTCTAATGGCCTAAGTTCATTTGTTCCCATTGCTGTCGTCGTCACATGATGACATGATGCAAGCCAATTGTTTACATGGCACAGAATTCGGATAAATTCTAGCACTAGGCTATTCTATTTGGTTGTCGTTCTCAGCAAATCATTTCCAGACTAAGCAAGGGTAAATATTTGAGGCGACATCAAAATTATGACGGTTGGGCTTGTAGACAGGTTTTCTAATCAGTAATCATAATCAAATGCCTCATCCATTGCGCTTGTGAATGCGTCAACGATCAACGTCGAATGCACTCTGCACTAAAACTGGGCATTGATTCAAGTTGATTGCATTCTGCATTCTCGTCCCTTCTTAATTGTACTTGTTATGCAATAGGCGTCGTAATTGAGTTGAGACTAACTTGAGATTCGCGCACGTCGCGTCGTTTAAAGGAATTGCTGCCTGCCTGCCTGCCTGCCTATGAGAATGCAGCACAAGCATGTATGCTGGTAGAATGGAGGTTTAAATATAACCTGAAACATGAAGCAGTGTCCTAATTACGAATAATCGGAGTCAAGCCGAGTCGCCACTATCAAATTAGGTCAAAACTACCATTTGTGTTCAGTCTCTGCAATGTCTGTCTGCACGGAGTAGCGAATACTACATGAGCGGACAGCAGACAGTGGACAGCAGCCAGAGCCAGAGTTCTCAGAGCGAGAGACGTCACGCCGCACATGGTACATGAGATCAGCGCCGTGCATGAATAAATATACGAAATTTTTTGACCATTTAATCCCGACCTTTTATAGTCATCTCTGTCGTTAACACTGTGACTGTGATCAGCTACTACTATAATAAGGTACAACCTCCCTCTTCGCTTTATATAGACATTTAATATTTTGAAATGCTATTACACCAGCCAGTCGAATCTTGTATAAACACTTGCGTAAAACGTGCACCGTCCACATGTACGAGTGAGCGAGAGCGATGGCGGTTCAATTACGTGGAAATGTGTATGCCATATTATTAATATTATGTCAACATTCGCAACAGAGATCTTTTGTAAACATTGCCAGTGCATTCACGCCGCAGAATTTAAATTGAGGTTCATCGACAACAACAAACGCTTTGTTTCGCGTTGACATCTTCAACTTTGACCCAAACTCACGCTCAGGCTTAATACCAGCAGCCCACCAAATTAAGATTGGGTTCGTCGAATTGAGTTAAAAGGCTGGGCTACAATATTTCCATACTGCCTAATCAACCATTTCACCAGTGCTAAGCCATTAGAAGTAATTATTGAGTCGTAAATCTTTTAGTTGGCCAACATTAATTTCAAGTTCCTTTTCTCTTGGGAGAAACGTCTTAACTGCACCCAAATTTAAATAGTAGCTCCTCCGAATGACACTCATGACACTCAGAAACAATTTACCAATTTACGCAAGCGTGTGAGCCTAAATTTAACTACTTAAGAGATGCTTTAATCGAAATAGCCTAATTTGAAATAAGAACATGCATCGCATCGCGTCTTTGCGTCAATTCGACTTGAGGCTTAGGATTTAAGCATCAAGGCTTACATCATCATCATCGTCCTCAGTTGTTGCCTCATGCTTGCAACAAATTGAAATTGTGCACAATGTACTATTAATATGCACGCATGTTCAGTTATCGCCATCAGACAATGTTGTTGCATAAATCGTGATAATCTCTGTCACTGATTTGGATGTGCCTCATCACGTTGCACATTGCGCTGAGCCCGTAAAGAGTGATTTGCTATTTCATTATATTAATGTACGTGGTTGTGCTGTGCTGCGGAGCCCGTGCCTTCGCTTCGCTGTGACGGTGATTGAGATGGGATTAAGTACGTATATTTATAGCACGGCACGGCAGTGGCAGTGGATGGGTATAGGAATAGGAACAATTGAATGAGAATTAGGCGAAGGCTGTGAAATAGATTTATTATTACTTCAGCGTATTTACCAACAACCAACAACAAATTCCAACTTCCAACTTGAGCTTGGAGCGTATTTGTGACACTGTGCGCTGCTGTACATTCAAATTTCACAACGTGCGTACGCAAATACGCAATATCGTGTGCCTTAATGTTTGCATCTTCGTAGCAAGTCTTGCCAACAAATTGCTCCTTATGGCTTATGGCATGGGCATCGGGTGTGACGTTTGTACCCACGGCCCAGCACCCGTCCACATCATGTGTCCATCTCCAAATTCATTCATAATTCGACAATTTTTTTTATTTGTTGGCTTTAAAATCTTGTGCTGTTCTTCAATGTCAGCTCTGCAATTTAAATTCATGTAAAATTAGCATTAGGAAACAAGTTGAAGTCTCGTACTTGTGTTATTCTGACCTGAGGAGGTGCAAATATTTGATAATTTGGTGGTCGCGTCGTAATCCTTGAGAAAAGAAGTGGTACTGGTTTTCCATTTCACTTGTAGTATTGTATCATTCAAATCATTCAATGATCGCACCATGGCAAATGTGTAATAGCAACGTAAAAATAATTGAGGTAAAGGTTGATGTGAGGATGTGGATGTAAATATTGTTGGAGTGTCATTTGAGATGCAATCATCTCATCATCGTTCAATTGCCTTGCTGCTTTGCGCTCCCATGTAGATGTGCAGCAGTACTGTAACGCAAAGGGAATTAATCTGTGTGTTAAATGCTTTGAGGAGTGAGGTGAGCCACCGAGCTGGGTACTATTAACCAGCAGCCATAGCCATTATCAGTGACTTTTAATTTCATTCATTATTGTACGGTAAACCAGCTGACCTATATTTCCAATACTCAATTTTTAACGGGTTACCTTGCCGCCGCAACCCTGCAACTGCAACCCTGCGTACCACACAATTGAATTGAAGGAGCAGGATATAAAATTATATAACTTCCAAGAACCTCGGCTGGTTCCTCCATTTGAGAATTTTAGCTCTATTTTTACAGCGACTATAAATATATTTTACTGGTGCTGCAATGCTGCAAAGGAAAGGGTTCATTTTTCTTTTGAGTCAGTTTTACTTTCAACAGCAGCAGCTCCAAAGATCGTGGGTCCGTATTTATAGAAATTAAGGTCAAGCCTAATTTTATTAACTGGTACAGACCCAGAAAAGGATTTTGTTGTTTTTGTCTGTCCAGTACAATAATAACAGGGTATTCGGTCTTCAAATTCCTTCTTTTCTTGTACCCCTTTTGTTAACTCTTTGGTCCTTCAAGAAGGCTTTTGTGTTCTCATTCTTCATTTCCTCTCCAAATGGCATTGTTATTCTTGAAGGTGTCGACTTCCTTTTCTTGGCGATGGTCCGAATTAGGAAATGGAAAACTTGTTTTCCTCTCCATCCTTTTTCTATCCTCTTCCTTTCCACATTCGGTCGAACGGCTGAGAAGTCCATCGTCCACATGTTGCACGAGGAATTGATGAATTTGTGCCTGATTCACATCCTCGCTTGTGCCGGACATGCGCAACATAAGTTTACATATTTTCTTTGTTTCTGGGTCCGTTTTTATTAAACTGACCTCGTTCAAGATGTCCAAGATGTTACTTTTTTATGGGTTGACCTAATTTCTTGCTGAGCTCTCCAGAGAGTAGTCAGCCTATTCGTTCCATGTCCACATGTGCTCGTGCTGCGTGGCCTGCGCACTCCTCAAGAGTATAGAGTACCACAATCACGTAATTCATCCTGAAAGTAGAAATAAAGATACGCCGATTTCGTCCTTCCTTCCTTTTTCTTCAATGAAGCTTGAGCTTGGTTGCTGGCTCGAGTAACAGTACCGCTGTTACTGTAAAACTCACTCGCGCTGACGCAAAACTGTTCGAACAACATTGTACGAATAAGATTAGGTCAGTACAAGTACATCCAGTATCTGTATTATTATGCATTTGACAGTGTATGCCTCTTGAGGCAGATTATAATTACCATTCTCTTTAAGGTTACGCACATGTTTATGACCATTACTGCACCAAACCAGCATTCGCGAGTCGCCACTCGCTATTATCATGGAATTTGCTCGATGCAGAATATTAAAGTTTAATGGCTTCAACTTTTGGGTTTACGCTACGCTCGGCTCCACGGGTTTTACATTTCTTTGCAAATGCAAACGTTGCGGTGGGTCCTGCCTCAGTTTTTGCTCGTAATATTTATTTTACGATCGCATGCTGCACAACTGCAACTTGTAAACTGTAAACCCGTTGTATAATCACAAGTACCGTTTTCTCCAGAGTACTTACGATTCGATGTTACGCCAACTGCAGTTAACCTACAAAGAACAATGAAGTAGGTCTCATGAGATGCGAAGAATCTCTCTCGTCTCATCTTCTTAAAAAATAGCATTATCAAATGATGTTACGAGTTCACTCATTTTTACAAGCGTAATTATGAATGAATTGAGTGTGTGACAACTCGGCTTTAGTTATTACACGCAATATAAAAGAGAGTCGTTTAACAATTGCCCTCATGGAACTTATTTTTTAGGATCTAAATCTGACCCACATCCGCAGTCGCAGTCTCGCAGTACGTGCTCGGTACTCGCAGGCGTCGCAGGGCTGTTGCATTGCGCTGCACTGCATCAGCGTCATCTCATCTGAAACAGTTATTCGTATTCCCATTCCATCCATGCTCCATACATGCTCACGCTCTCACTCATGCTCTGCGCACTCCGACTGCTGTTGAGCTCCGCGTCCGCAGTCCGCATCCGCGCTCAATCCTCTTTAACAACTACCGCTACTGACTGTTCTGATGCTGCTCCTCCGTAAATAGGTCAAGAGAGCGAGAGTGAACTTCCAACAACCAAATGATTACGGCTTGTATGTTATATAACTGTGTATGTGTAAGTGGAGAATGAATAATAAATTCCCTGTTGGGCCTGCCTGGCGCTGCAGTAAAAGAGCAGAGAAGAGCATGAGTCAGATGATATGTGTATGTGAGTAAATGAGTACAACTTGTTCTCCATAACTGTACTAATTGCCCGTTTGCGTCTGCGTCTGTATGTCTAACTGTACTTGCATTGCATTAAGCGAGGTGGAGGTGGAATTGGGTTCACGGGAACGAGAAGGAGATTTGAATGGGAAAAGGTCGATCAAGTTCTGGAGCGAGAAAGAATGACGAGCCAACTTCCCAACTTCCTCTCCCGACAGTTTAAGATCTTCACATCCTACCTTCCATTTCCATTACCCATTGTTATGTTACATAACTCACTGCGCTGCGGCCACGGCCTGGAAGTTGTAAATAGTAGGAGTACGAAGTATTATTAGGGCAGAAGTAATTCCGCGTGATGCGATTGCCAGAGCTACGCCACACACTCACAATGCCATACCATGTTGTGTTGAGCTTCCGTACACTCCACTCGAGACCGAGACGCGACTAATACTACTACAAAAGAGAATGTGTATGTGAGTTATTTGGGTGAAAATTGTACCGGAGGAAGGAAACAGAAGAGGCTGAGCCGAACCGCCGCGTGGCTAGACTAAAAAGAGGACTAGGAATAATATAGGTCGGGAAAGAGACGAAGAAGTTGGAAAATGTAGGTCAGTAGTTTTATACAACATGTTTATTTGTTGGCCCACATACTCCTACTGTTCTAGTAGTGTGTGTGTGTGCCACACATCCACATATGTACATGCATTTCGTTGGAATCAGAACCAATATCCTCCTCCTACTATTTTCTATGTATCAACTTGTACAATTCCTGTTATTTGTTGCGGGCTCTTCTCGCTCTAATTTTACAGCATGCCA
>JAQIUU010000308.1:0-11479 GCA_034694545.1 Mesaphorura macrochaeta
CGGTGGTGAAATCGGTTTCCCCCTATCTATCACCGTTTTCGAGATCTTGAGTTACATACAAACCTCCTTCCTTTAAGGTATAGATTTACTCATTTCTCATAATCTTTCACGCCTACGTCCAACTTAAAGGAATGAATTCTCCTAGTGCATTTAAAAGAGCTTCTGTTTCATTTTCATGGGCTTGACTCATGTTACATTCGCCAAATCAAATACGATATACGAGCATGTATTTCAGAACTACTGCGATTGTAACTGGACAAGTAGAAGAAAATATGCAATCACAACTAGAAATCTCAAGTCGTGTCCCTAAATCAGCCACTGCTCCATGTGGCCATTGGGTTCTATTCTAGCATTACGCTTATGCACTAAAAGTGGTGCGTATGACGGGGTCAATTCTGGGATCAGAATAAGTGCATTCAGCATGTGTTTGTTTGCAAGAGTCTAATATCTCGCTTGAAGTTCTTGATCTCAAGTTTCGAGTTGTTCATATTGGGAGAAAGAACTTTCCCATTAAGCGAAAGCGTTAAAGACTTTCAAGGGTTCACAATTGAAATTTTACGGAATACTTTCCTTGGAAATTTCCTAGTTTTTACTCGTTGCGGAGATAATGTATGCATGTGATTACTCCGTGATGTAAACGCACACGCATAAATGTAAAACTTGAGACAAAATTGAAATTGAAATAGCAGAAAAAGAAGTGGAGGGAGTTGAGTAAAGTGCTTGTAGAGAAAGGCTCTGAATGATATGATATTTAGTTAAACTTTCTTTTTATGCAGATTTTATTGTAATATCAGCTGAACAAAGGAATAAAAACACTTTTGATGCTGCCATGATTTTCAACATCTAAACGTGCTCTAGTGCTCTTCTAGGAGAAATGCAGTGGTAAGTGATTCTGGATTTCTGGATCTCACTCACATCATCCGTTACTTTATGGAACGAGCATACATGTTCTGTGTTAGTAGAATACGCATGGACGGCGTCATTCCTCTGACCCTGCATGGGTTAACGCGTTATGCGTTCAATTCGCGACTTAAACAAAGATTCGGTGATGCAGACAAAGCACAAATCGCATGATGCATAATTACATTGATCTCGAACTTAACCTGACTCATTTTAAGCCAATACGCGTGGGGCATTAATGCATATACAGTATTTGTAGAAAGTTTTCACATTAATGCACTGGCATAGAGAACGTAGTATACGCGAAAGACAAACCTGTTCCCCACTTTTGCTTCCTGTTTACATTTTAATTTTGTATTAACAATGTGCGAATTGGGCGCCTGGCCGGCTCCTTTCTAAGAGTCTACAGCCCACAGCCTGCAAGTGTACGTTGAAGTTCTACTAAATCTAAATTATTACCTTGAAGAACTTATGCTGGAAGAGCTTATCGCGTAAACTTCCCCCTAATTTTCTTCAGGATGTGTCGCATCTCCTCTTCGAGATCTGAATCCACCTTGTGCTTAGTATTATAATGCTGGGAGTCCCAGCACGTTACTCCATGCTACGGTTTTAATATAGAAGTACGACCCCCGCACGGGCACGGAGGGCACTCACTCCTATGATTCCGACTTCAAAAAATCTCCGTGTTCTACAAGTAGTATTTTTCCCTAATGTAACATTTTTTCATCTCTCCCAAGTGAGCTTCTCAATTATCTTTTACAAATTTTAGTCACGCACTTTATCCTTTTATATATAGTTTAACATTTTACCAGATTTTCTCCCTCTTTTTCTTTCCTTCTCAGACTCTTAATGTTATGAAATAAGAGAGTATTAAAAGACTTGGAGAGGAAGCGACTTTCTTCCTGGAGTGTGAGCTCGGAAGGCGCATACATTTCCCTCTACCTACCTTTCCACTTTAGTGCTCCTATCCAGTTGTAGGTCTTCACATGAACATCAGGGATTCTAAATCCGAATTGTCGACTTGAAATCAGTTGCCCTCGGTCGGATTCTACAAATCAAAGAAATAAGGAAACGAATTAGCATATTTATTTAATATGGCATGACAAACGCAATCAGTAAATTAGTGGTGCGGTAATCTTCGCTTGAAATGAAGAAACTTTGCACAAAATATATTCTTTTGACCAGCCACGAATGTGTGAATTTGCGTCCCGTTAGCCTGCCAGTCGCCCCGGCGCTTTATATCTAAAATTCTCGTAAATTATAGGAAAGACTGTTCTTGAAAGAGCGAGCAGACTGGAAGGAAATGATTGATTCGAAGTGTTCCGTAATTTTATTTCATTTGATTTTACACTCGAAAGAATCAATGCATAACAGGAGCGACGCATAATCATAACCTTACAGCTTAGCTCTGCTATGTTGCTACTGCCACTGTTCCTAGTCAGAGAACTGTAGTAGGTATTACGAAAATTGCGTGATGCCTAAAGCAAGCATAGCAGTGCAATTCGGTGGCATAGAAATAAATAGATTTATCAGTCACTTTTTATGAAGTTCATAGCCACCAGACGTCATTTGCAAGCTTTCGACAAGCTTCCCTGCTTTATTAAATTTTGATTTTTCCAGCAATTGACTTTCTATTTGCGAAAGAGAAGATCCCTTTTTACGAAAGCAGAAGCATAGAGACAAGGGAAATACCTCGGGACTTTGGTAGCATGATTCGAGAGTATTGATTTCCAATTTATTCGCTGCAATCCAGCCTGGACACTTTTGTGCATGCTACAGATAATGATAGTGAGATTTATGCTATGGGTTCATGGAACACAGACTGTACACTTAACCGGGCAACTCGCTTCCAATTTAGTCTGCCGCAACGAATCTCGCACCAGGACGATCATTGTTCATGGACCAAAATTTCTATTGTGGAAATTCATGAGAACGTTCAAGTAAAATTACAAGACACAATCAAATTAATCTGGCCACAAGAACCTATCAAAACAAATTAATTGATGCTTGCCCTGCAAGTTCAACGGAGTTCAGTCTTACACGTACGATTTTTGTATTCGCTGGTAATTGGAAAGAGAACTGAGAAAGTCAAGGTTAGCATGGGCAAAGTAATGTATGATCCCCTGATGAATTTTCACCCCGTATAACTATGTGCGGTACTGTGAAACAAGGAAACGAGCAATGAAAATGCGATTAAGTTGTAAGCATCTCAAAAAATAGTTAACATGTGTAACCTTTCAATTTTGTTCATCGTAAACAATTCCACTGAACTCGTCAGTCGCAACAAGCAGTAAAATTCTCCCCTCCGCTCCCTAAATGCCACAAAAACTTATTTGTTCAGATTGATGAGGAGAGTGAAACAGTGGAATAACATTCCTACACTGCTTCTGGAAACTGAAATATTTTGCTGCGTGTTTGCCACAATTTGTTGCTTGAATTAGTTCGAGGGGAGGAAAATGTTGCTGTTGCCCACAACGATCAATTCAAGTCCAGACATCCTACTGTGACCTGTGGCGTGGCGGCAGTAATGGAGCCTCCGCAGGCAGCCTGCCCGACCAACTACCGGGAATGATGAAAGTGAGAAGGAAAAATATTGTCAAAAGCAACAGTTTCTGTAATTAGTCAGAAACCCGGAGAGAACTGAGAAATTAAGAAAATCGGTCCTGGAAACAAAAGCATGTTGAACTCAGAGACTTTGTTGCTGCGTGTTGCTGTTTTGATGCGAGCTCGTCGGAGGTAAATAGTAAATACGTGTCGCTTTCCCAATACAAAAGTGAAGTACCTGCTTGTGATGTTTCAGTGGGAATAGGTTAAACACTCGGAATACATCAATTGTTAAACCAAATAAAGCCATTCAGTCTGCACATGAAAGGCAGGCGAGAAACCCATTGAATATAATGTTGCCAGTGTACCGTGCGGCACAGCATCCAACGCTCGATACACAACCTCTTGTAAATACGTGCGCACTCCCCTCACTTTCCATTACGCACCCACTGTTGCCATTGCCGTTTGCCGTTTACGCACCAACACAACACTTTCACCATTCAAACAAACTACATTGTGGAAAATGACTCCTCGTGGAGTTTTTTTTAGTTGGAAGCACAATCATTTGTCAGAGGTTCAGTGAGGAGAAAATCCGTTTATATGTGTTTTGCTACATTTCATTCTACCTAGACTCTCACTCTCGGTCCCAGTCCCAGCTTCTCGTTTTCCACGCCACGGCCGACACGCGTCTACTGCTTACTACATGCGATTTCACTCGCTGGACTTCGCATATATTATTAAGGCACCTTAAACACTCTTGACGTTGATCTGTGGACAAATCGCCAGACGCCAACGGCCAGGCGCTCTTCAGCTGCCCAGAGCAGAGCTAGTTTGCTCTGAACTTGAATTCAAGATAAACCTATAGTTATTTGCCTGGCTGAGCGCGCTCTCTCTCTTTCGCTTTCTCTGGCCGCTAGTTGAATGCGGTAAAAGAACATCAAAGTATAAGGCCTCGCATGAAACATGGAAATGTCAAGTCTAGCCAAAATGATCAAACGGAACAGAGTCGAAGAGCGGAAAGCAGAAACTGGCGCAATTAGCACTCTTGTACAATTTTCCATTCGCCTTAAAATTAACACAAAGGGGATACAAATTTGCAAACGAGCTCCTGCTGTGACTTGGCTGGAGGAATGGCGTTGTGATCAAAAATTGACGCTACGCCGGCATCCGTGAAATCACTAATTGCGATAGTTAACCGCTGCGCTGCACGAATTCTGATCAAGTGCAATGACTCGTAAGATTTCTGGTTGGAACTGCGTAATTTCAAATTTCCACGAATCACGGCACGGCTGTGGTTATGGTAAGTCATTCGGGCATGAAACGCAATATAAAGTTTAGTCTAATTTGCGAAGCTGAATATTAACGTTTGCTGTAGTCGTAGTATCTCGCAAAATTGAGCTACGACTACGAGATGCCTGACAATAATGACTTTCAGCCCAGGTAGCAATAAATATGTATATGCAATATGCGCAGAGATTCTTTCCGCGTCCACACGTGGATTGTGGATGTGACTATACATAATTGGATCCATATTTCTGGTCTTTATGGTGGAATAAATGACAGAAGCCAAAAATATTACAGGCAATGAGGCAATCCAGTGCGTTTCTGGGTTACAAAATTACTGCGCAATTTTGTGCAATCAAATTGTGAAATCGATTTATGAATCTATTACGAAGTCTGCAATTAGAGGCGCGTAGCAACTCATAGGAGGCTGGTAATTTTACCTGAAATGAACGAGATAATCACGAGCTTAAGAGTTTCGATTTTCCAGAAGCCTCACACTTCGCCGTATTACAAGCGCGAACGACTGGACGTGAACCCTTGGTGCTCGTGCTTGACAATGGCCTGTATGTCTTTTCAATCATTTTTTCATTAGCAAGTTCTTGGGAGAGCCGTGATTACAAGTACTGACTTGGAGCAAGTAAGTTGACTCTGAGCCCATCCACTCGCCAATCATTCTACTCATCCTCGCCCCTTCTAATCAAATTACATCGCAAGTCTTAATCTTTAATTTATTAGTGCAGGAAGTTCCAAGGAACATGGCTATTAGTAGTGTAGTGTGCGGAAGATTTAAAGACACTACGCAGCAGCAACAGTCACTTTCTACAGTCTCCAATAACAACCCAACTTTGTTAAGCCGGGATTAATATTTTTGTTTCCGTATTAACACGAATAAGACGTGGAAAATAAGTTTGTGATCCAGAAAGTTGTAGCCTGGAGCCTTTAAATACACAGAGCAGGGGAAAGTAAAGACATTTTTTGCAGGAATTAAGAACAGGTTCCCAGACTAAAGAGGACAAGTGGCCTCAGGCGAGCAAATAAAATAATTTCCTTCCATTTCCTTTGGCTTCTACGTAAATTTTCGCCATGGATTACACAAACTATTATTAAGTCGTGCAAACAGTAGACCCGTATTAGTACATTAAATTACATGCGCCATAAATCCTGCTTCACTTTTGCAATATCCAGTAACGATTAGCACGAGTAGTGCCATTGTTTCATATTTCAGGACTAAAACATTGTACTACTAGTAGTAGCCTGCACAATAACTACTTCTGCCGTGGTGCAATACTTTGCCATTCTTAACTTTTCTAATTCTAAGGTTATGTTGAATGTTGTATGTGTGCATAAACTTTGGATCAAACTTTTTTAGTTTCACCACTCTTCAGCTCTGAACTTTAAAAGCATACTTGAAGTAATTAAGAAATGTCAATTGGGAAAGTCGTGAAAAACTTTCTCGAGAGAAACTAAAAGCGTTTTTCTGTGTAAACAGGTTCTGCCTTCTGCGACTTTACTCTAAGCTCTAGCTGCATTGCACTGGGGTGCATTAGCTTGGCTCGTGCATAATGCGAAACTCGCAACTCGCAAGTATGGAATATGTGTAATTTATTCTTAATCATTGCCAACATAAAACTAAAGGCGTCGTAAGTCGTAAAACCAGATTTTGCATTCTTGACTTTGGTGAAATTAATATATTCCCAGTTCTCAGCTTTCGAAACGGCTGGCGAGCAGGCTCAGACAAAGCAAACACTGTTCATTTAAATTCATTTCTTAATTTTCTTGCAAGAGAGACTCGAGAGCTGAGTTCTCCATTCCGTTGTCGGAAATGTAGGCTAATGACAAGCTGATTGCTGACATAAAGCATTTTCAATGAATATGTGACATATGGAAAGAACAGCCGAAAAGAAAGTTGGAAGTGACGACAAGCTTAATTATGAATGACTTCCCCTTTCTTTCCGCCGCCAAGCAACATAATCCGGGGAAGCTGGCAGACGCTGCTAATGAGATATATTTATTAATCTCTTAAGACTTTATTAAAAATAATTTCATTTCTCATTTTTAACGTAGACTGACTGACTGACTTTTCCAGTTGTCGACGCGATTAAGATTCCGTGACAAATGATGAAAGAGTGCCGCTGTCGAGAGAGACATTTATCTTGAGGGAATTGAGCCCATGAATTTTTATGAAGCGAAATGCAATTTTAATTTGATGCATGATAAGTCTGAGATTAGTTTCTCCCCTTCATGATACGGATTCATGATCCGCATCAAGAGTCTCATAATCACGGTACCATGCAATATTTCATCACCGTACGGTTGGCACAATTTCATGCCAAAAATAGAAAACCGCGGAAAGGAAGCTAATTATTATCAGAATCAGCGTCGCCACAAATTGGGTCATGCAAATTTATGCAATGTATTTCGTGCTAAAGTCTCTCGTCCTTCGTTCCAGCGTACTGTGTTCGCATTGTTGACACATACAATCATTTGTAATTGAGTGAGTTTGGTATTTTTGCTGAGTTCTCTCGAGATCACCCACAAGAAAGCTAAGAAAAGAGGCCGAAAACCAAAAGAGAAAGTGTGAAGCTGAAGAGGGAACTGAAGAACCTTTGATATTCATTGTATCGTCAGCGGGTTATAATAATAAAATAGATACAAAATAATGAAGACGAAAATGAATTCAGGGATGGCAATGGCAAGGGAGAAGAGATGAGGTTGATAAGATTACTGACAGAGCCGGAGAAAAGTAAGTTAGCTCAAATAGAGCACACACTGGGACGGAATGAAGAGTAAAGAAAGGAGAAGAAAGTCTTTGGAATTAATAATGACTTTTCTTTTTCATGTGTAAATGAGATGAATGTATAAAATATGGAGATTTCAACCTCTTCTCCACATCCACGGCCTCTTTCTGCCTTGCTCCATCATGTCCCTTTGCTTTGCCGCCGTCACCGTCATCGTCTCGTGTCTATCTAATCTGTCTGTCTTTGACAAACTGTAAGAGCAAAGCAGCTCGACGAAGTCCTCAACACGCTATTCAAATAAAGTCTTAAACTAATAATCTCTTCCGTTCGTTGTGACACTCAACCCGTTCCACATTTAAACTGCGCTCCGACAAATGCATTATGCAATAAAATAAAAGAGTTTCCAGTTCTTGTAAGAGTTAATGATTAGTAGCAATAGCAATAAGAAAACGGGAGCGGGAAATCGGTTGGTTAAAGTAGAGTATAGCGACAGACACGAGCGAGAAGAAAGCAAAGAGTAAAGACCAAAGACGCAGTACGCAACCCGAGAAAAGAGCGACTCGGCAATTTTTATTTTTGATAGAAAGTTCAAATGAAGAAAAGACTTTTAACTTTATGTTAGTTTTTTACATTTATTTTGCCTCCATCCCAAATCTTTAGTTTTATACTTTGCTTCATCATACAAAAGCTTTTAAACTTTTTCTCTTTGTTTGATCTGTCTGTTTTAGATTTATTGAGAGTTGCTTTAATGCAATCTTGGCTTGGCTTGGCTTTAATGTAGCCTTCTTCCGTCTTCGGTTCCTTTTAGCCTGGCTTGGTCCTTGTGCGTACTGTACCACCGCTTTGTTCTTCCTATTTCGAAAAGAAAGTCGTGAAATCAGAGCGACTCGCCGCACCAATACAATGCAATACAAGCACAGCTACTCTGCTCGATGAAGTATTCAGACGTGGAACCGGAAAGAACGTGCATCTGCATATCATTACTGACTTATAGACTAGTAGTTGAAACTCCCAACGTAACCAAGTGACCTGGAAACATCAACAAACACTCTGCAAAATGTAAATTCTTATTCAAGTTCTTACTCAATGATGCACTCTGCGCTCACTGCCTGAAAGAGCTGGGAGTCTAATCCTTCTCAAAACAGCCATGCGATTTGAAATTATGGACTTAATCCTTAGTGTGTTTGTAATTAATTAATTTGAGAATCATGCAATCACACACAACAGACACACCACGGAGATAGCAAGAATTAATGCCCCGAGTAAAGTACGGCGGAATGTGTCATTTGCCATTGTTTTTGGTGCCAAGAAATACGCACAAAAATGTCAGCCACAAATCTCTGGCGTCTACTTTTGTGTACGTAGACGTAGGATTAGCCGTTAGCAGGCGGTAGTCTTCGTGCAGTGTAGTGTAGTGTAGTAGGAGATGTGATTTTATGATGAAGGATTATACATTTCCTGTGACACGCACCATTTTGGGCCACGGGAACATGACAGCGCACGCATGTATTTCGGCTCATGCGAAAGAATGCGCGGCATGTGTTCACTGTTCATCCAAAGGTGAATGGCAGCCAATCCACTAGTGGCAGTGTAGAAAGTAGTGACGGTGAGTGGTGGCAGTAGCATAGACGTATAAAGTACGAGCAGATAGACTTATGTCATACATTAAAGCTTTGAGCACACTCGCACGCATTCACCCATTGTAATATATTAATTTGCATTTCCACAATCTCGCTATACTCTGGAATGTTTACACGAGTTCATAGATTTCGAATGTGCGCTAACGGGCTTAAACATCCAGCGTTAGAACGCGAGTGCGAACGCTGTTCAGCAAATATTTAAACGTAGAATTTCGGGATGCCATTCTATTCTACGCAGCATAGCATAGCACAATACAGCATCCATACAACACATTCCTGTCCTGTATTTTAGCATCGCACGGAACGAACACGAGTTCTAACACTTCCTTGTTTTTAAATACCGGAAACTTTTCGGGACGGGGTGGCTGAGCTGCCTGTCACCGTACCACACCGCCGCACCGTATAGCACGGGACGCAGCAAAATGCCAACTGTTTCAATTCAATATCATGCAGATTGGCTTACTAGTACCATCAGCACGGCATATTGTTCCATGTTGTTCTCTTGTGTTTAGCACTCAATACACTTTCCATTTCCATATGAGAGTAAACAGTCAAATTGGAGTAATCCTCCTCCTCCTCACTCCTCGTTTCACTCCACTCGTCTAATGGCCTAATGTTTGTTCCGTGTACACCCGCGAGTAATAAAGAGACGCGGTTGATTGACTTAAAATATTATGGTAACAAATTATGTAATTCCGCTTGCGAGTTCGAGCTCACAGCTCACAATCTACAAATGTGCTCCAAGCGGATCGCTTCTCTCAGTCACGCCATTACTCAACTGTCGGAAGACGACGCACCTCATTTATTTCATACATGCCCGTGCATTGGACGAAGCTCGGCTCGGGCATGTTTGTCGATAATTTGCAAAACATGACATTCATATCACATCGTCATCACCCCGATGAGAGTACACGAGCCGAATTTTTGGCGCATGTTCTGTTTTTCATCGAGCATGACATGATTTATGTGCCATTTATATTGAGACAATTAACAACTTAGATTACATTATCTTCAAGAAGTATGGATCAAGGAATCATCAACCGTCTTAGCTACTCCACATCATAACACAGACGCACTGACGAAGTTTGACATTTGCAGAGGAAAATGCCAAGCAAAAATCCTCAAGGGAGTAAAAATCGAAGTCTGAGATGAAAAATACATTAATAAAGACGTACCCAACTGCTAATGATTGTATCGCAATGGAAACGTTAACGCCATGCTAATTTCTAATGAACTACGATAATTATGAAGTGATCAAAGACTCATTTCGAGCACGTGCTTTGGTGCTTCGTTTCATATTTATCGATTTATGCGCCATCGCCATCACCTTGGAAATTCATTTCTTTCTCGTTTACCCGCTTACACAAGTTCGCGAATTCGAAATTAATTTGCGAGATTGCAAAATTTGGTTGGCTTCTTCTTAATTTATTTGCGCCTTAGATTGTTTAATTAAATTTACCACAAATAACCAGTTGAATCGGCTTCGTGTATTGAACTTGTTATTTTATGTGAAAAGTTTGCTAAAAACTTGGAGCTGTCAGGTCGATGTCGAGGTCACGATGTCGCAATGTACTGCGTAATTAAAATTTGCAAAAGCCCTACCACCGCTTCTCACACCACAATGAGTGTGAGTGCTATGCGTGAAATTTCCGCAAATGGCTACTTTCTTGCGTATTGGTATGCGAAACACGTCGCATCACTAAAAAATTGGGCCAAATCGATAGCCAACCAGGAAACAAGTTCTCTCCTCTAAACAAGCTCAACTGCTCAACGACTTTACATAGGCAAATGGGCAGACTTTCACCGCTGGCGGTCTTGAGGGGAAATTGCCTTTATCACTGTTTAAATTCAGGAGTCACTTTTTAATTATACTTTCATAGCTTTTATAGTTTGGAGGAAGAGAGAGACTACTAAAAGGCTGCGCGTGTTCGTTTTTAAAGGTCTCGAGTCCCGAGTTTAAACTCAAAGTGGAGTACAAGTTTTACGACGAAATTATATTTAAGTTGTGGCATCCTGCCCGAGGATTTGTAAGTTGGCTATAATAAAGTTGTGTGCATAAATCTTGGCGAGTCGCCGTGCCAGGAGCCGTGTACCTACAGCGCAGGAAAAAGTTGCACACGTTTTGATGTTGAATTGTTCTCTCATGTTGTGAGGAATCCCTTATCAGGGGCTGATAAGGGGAATTCCACAACAATAAACGCTAACTGACTGCACGAATGTGAGGCAAGTCAGAATGGAAACTGGACACGGGACACAGTAAATGCGCCGATGTGCCAGAATCCAATGATGGTAATATAATAAAATCACGTGCACGCAGCACAATACAACACGCAAGACAAGAATACTGATAAGAATTCCCGGAATCAAGATTCG
>JAQIUU010000309.1:0-11449 GCA_034694545.1 Mesaphorura macrochaeta
TAAAATTATCTATCATGATTTACGAACTTTGAAATTGAAACGTTTCCCTTCAACTTTGACGCATGAAATCATCGCATTAAACTTTAAACTAGTCTAGTCAAGCTTGCAATAACTAGAAAATTAGCGAACGAGACGGGTTGTTAAATGACGGAGAAAGTTCAACAGTTTATTTCCGAAAGAAAGTAATGTAAAGCCTTACAGTTGACCAAGTATAGTACATAAGTTAATGAAGTTAATTAAGAGAGTCTGTTTTAGCAATTAATTAATCTTTGCATTAACGAGACGCTTTTGTTTTCTAAAATCCTTTTACGTTATAGTTTAGTATGCCCAAACAGTGGCATCAGAGTCATCACCACTATCCTCCTCTTTAACCTTAAGGGTTTCTGGTTCTGCTTTAACTCTGACAGTGTCCTCCAAGTCCTCCTCTCCAATAACTCTAATCGTTTCTGCCTCCTGCTTAACCTTAACTGTTTCTTCGATTTCTTCCTCCACAAAAACTTGAAGAGTCTCGGGCTCCTCTTTAACTTTGAATGGGTTTGACTCCATATTCATCTGAAAAAGTGTGTCGGCATCCAAAAACCCATGTCCCCTTTTGTCGTAATCACTGTCTCTGTCATAATCCATTCCTTGGCTGTTGGAAGAAACTGCTCCTTTCTCCAATTCTTCACGCAGAGCTTCAGCGCAGTAGTTTGGAATAAGTATGCCAACAATGCGATCATCTGTACTCAGTTTAACACGAACAATCTGCATCTTGGGGATATAACCATGTGACATTTCCTGAAGGACGTTTTCAACCAAGCCCCATGAGAGCAAAACAGATCCACTAAGCACATGATATGTGCGTTGACGTAAACCAAAATCGCAGGAATAATGCATAAGCTTTTGCTTGCAATTTCCAGACCTTTTAAATAGATGTAATAAATTATTACTAATCTTAATCGGTCAGCTCTGGCTTTTGTCTTGTGAGATGTCATTCTTACCAATACGCATGATGACACACAGTTTTTGAGGTGTTATAATGTTGCTCCCAGTGTGCCTTCGCTTTTTCGGGCGCAACCTTTGTGTATTTTTCACGAAGCTCATAAACTGGCATTCTGCTATACTGTAAATTCAAAATAAACTGCGTGATCCTTTACTGCGGAACTAAATGCTTCTTGAATATGTTGACAGTTCATCCACTATGTACCTGCAATCCTGTGTTGGGGCGATAAATAGTAAACACGTTGCTTGTACCAGTGGTTGCACTGGAGTCCAAAATTGCAATTATTGCATACTGCTTGCCGTTTCGAATCTAACAAGGTATAGAAGTGATTATTAGGCTATATTGATAATATTACTACTGATGGGAACGAGTAACAAAATGTAAAAATGATTCCACCATTGATAATAAAGATTTGCGAATAATCTGGTACCTGCTTGGATAGATAAAATCCTTCAGTAGCTAGGCCATGGAGATCTGAATACTTTTCCATAGCTTGTTCCCAACTGAGACCTCGCTCGACTTTTAGTTCATGAAATTCAATCACACCAACTCCAGTTGCATGTGGCCTTTCGAACGTGTCCTTCCGAACGCGACAAATTTCATTCGACCCATTGTCACTCAGATCTAATCAAAGAAATCGTAATTTGTAAAGTTTAAGCTTCATGACTTTCCACAATTTGAATAATTACCTAAAATTCCAGTGTCGTATCTGCCAGTCTTCTTCGCTTGCTTAACCACAGCGTTCAGAGAGTCAACAAAGTACTGAAACAAATGGTTTTGAAGGCGGACGGGAACGCCCAAAATTCTGCATAAGAGAACAGATGTTCAAAGCAACGATGGCATAAAGTGATGATTATAACTCTAAAGTTGTAGGCTCAATTTGCCCATTGCGTTGGTATACCTGTTCAAGAACTTGCTCATATTCTTATAGTCTTTAGGCAATCTTAAGTTGTCCGCTACTCCCCCAACAAGTAATTCCACGCCATGCAAAGCTTGCGCCATGTCTTTACAAAAGTCACCTTCAAAATCCTTGGGTAGAGGAGCAACCGGGCGTTGCCATTTAAGAATACTACATAAAACAGAGTCCAGAGCCAATCGTCCGTATTTGTTGTCAATATGAAACTGGGACAAATCTCGGGACTCGGTAGCGCGACGATCACCATGAGTCAGGGCACCCTAGGAGTAATACAGGAAACAAGCATCATGAATCATGAATCAAGCAAGCGGACGCGGACAGAAACACTGGCAATAGTTTGGCGAATTTTCGAACTCATGTAGTTCATTGGACTGTGCTGACTTACCAAACTCTCCAGACGCTTGGCTACTACTGATGCAAATCTGTGTTCACCAGCTAAATCAGAGATAAGGAAGATATATTCCGGAGAATTTACTTGGTTACTCCTATGAGTTCTTCCAAATTGCTGGATCGCACGATCCGCGCTCCAAGGTAGCTCCAAAGTAATGTGGACCCTCCGACGCTGATTCTTAGCTCTGCGGTCACTTTGCAAAGAAATTCCACTTGACGCGGCCTCGGAAATGATCGCAATCAGTTTATCCCCCTTCATGAATCGATCTTTTTCTGAGCAAATTTGAAAGAAAACGTCAACTTCAATCCATCTTTAAAAGGGTTTTTACTTAGGTCTCTCAAGCTCAATAGTTACCTGCAAGATTTACAGTCTCCAAGCTGACATCATTTTCAGCTCGAGTTTCATAAGTGACATTTCCGTGCCTATCGCGAACGACTCGACCCTTGCGTCCAGTCATCTAAAACGAAAACATGTGGATGTGGAAGCTAATGCTTGAATGGAAATAAGACTTGACTTGGTAAAGCTGTCAATGTCACGATACCTCAGCGACGTCATTTGGACCACCCAGCTGATGAATGAGTTCGTCCAATGTATTTGGAGGGAGCCTTTCTCCAAGGCTTTCTATTTTCTCCAATAATTTTGCTTTCATTTCGCTAACAAATTTCATGTCAGTTTTTGAAGGCTTTCCTAACTTCATGGAAGCTTTCTTGGCAGTTTTTCGTTCCTTCGTGTTTTTCTTTCGCTTCTTCCCGAGGCCAAAATCTGACAATTTTAATGAAAATATAATTGATAAGTCGAATCTGGAAAGTCATCTGGAGCATAAGACATTGTTAATTCATTCGCATTTGTATACATGCCTTTGTCATCGTCTGATTCGTCAAACATTGATGGTGGCAAGGTTGCGTCACTATCAGAGTCAAACAAGGCTTCATCGCTTGATGCATCTGCATCTGAGTCTAACTCAAAGTCAGATTCTTCGCCTTCAACATCGGTAGAATCATCCTCATCATCATCCTCAAGCTTCAGCCGTTTGGTATTACCAGCAGCTTTACGCGCTGTCCCTGAAACAAAGTAGTAAGCAACAATTTCAAAGAAGCATACAACCTTAGGTTTATCTTTACTACGCGGAGACGTACCTCGCCTGCGTCTGCTCGTATGAGGTCCCTCGTTCTCATCATTTTCGTCATCATCGTCATCGTCATCGAAGAAATCAATGAGAGATATACGAGGTCTAGATTTTGTATTCATATCTCCTGTAGCGAGACTGCCGATGCCACTGCTTCTGAATGGGATTTTGCCCGGAAACTGCTTCTCCACCATTGATTGAAAAACACCCCTGCCATCAGTAGATTTGATGAAATATTTAGTGCCAGTAGATCAACTCATTAATTGAATTATTGTTTAAATTGAATAATTGATATGATGCCTTTACTTTGCAGTAGAAACAAAATCTGTTAACTCCCCTTCATCTCTCTCCAGTTGATCAAGTGTTCTGGCTTCGCCGGTCGATTGTAGACCAATGACGGCACATTTTCCATCCTTAATTGCAGCTCTGAAAGCAACATTTAACAACATATTCTTTATTCTATAATGTGCAATTAGAATGAATATGCAGTTGTGGCAGATTCGAGACTCAGAGCTCTCAGAGCTGCCCATTACTATGCAATGCACCATGCGATAGAACAAACGGGGGTGTTATACTTTACTTACTTGGCTATTTCGACAGCCTTCTTTACTTTTGTAGCAATGCAGAGATATTTGAAAAATCGTTGATGAGCGCCCCAAAACTGTGCCCAAATCATCATGGCCTGTTTTTTCTTCATTGTATGCCCAACGAGTGCCAGAGACTCTTGAAGAACCTTGAGAGCGTCAACCCACTAAGATGCACAAAAGATGAAGATCAGATTTCATTACAGATTACAGGATTCAGTATACTTTTTAATGCGCATACAAGCTTTAAAAATAAGCAAGCAAGCTTGTCATATAACTTACCAATTCTACAGAGTCATCGTATGCTTTTATTTCACCAATATCCAATGGAACTTTTTCAATGGTGAATGTTACACCTTTGAAGCTTAACTGACGTGCGATGTAAGCGCCACGGAGTTTCATGTCCATAGCCACAATTTCCATTGCTCCAACACCCCTACGAAAATAAAGAAAAACCGTATAACCCCACTATTCTGTTTGTGTTTTAATAAAATACTTGTAGCCTTTGGCCCGTGACTTACCTTTTCTCAATAGCTTCAAGAAATTTCTGAAAATCAGGGAAGGGAGTGCCGTCGCCCCAAATGCCCAATCTGGTCATATAGGCCATGTTTTTAGGCTCAGAAGCTCCTGTCGCAGAGGCGTACAATATGCGAGCTCTGGGCAACTGTGCTTGCAGCTCATGGACTGCTTGACCAGTCTTTGTGGGTTTCTTCTTGCCGGTTGGACACAAATTTTTGGCTCGGTGGCATTCGTCAAATATGATCTGAAAAGGTAAAATAATTTGCTCGCTAATTTGTTTCAGCAGATCACACTTATATTTGTAATTTAGCCTTCACCCATATGGTCTCTTGGCACTTACGGGTCCATCAAAGTCTTTTCCGCACCATTTTACAAGCTGCTTGAGTCTAGAGTTGTATTTACCCCCTTGGCTGGAATGTCCGATCAGTGCGGAGTATGTAGAAAATATTACGCCTTCGTTGAACTGAGAAATCTTGCCATATTTTAACTTATTCAAAGGGTGAACTTTAATCATCGACGCTCCGATATCGTCCAAATCCCTTCTTGAATCAATTTTAAGATCAGCGGATACAGAAATCCAAATGGATTTACGACGTTTTTGCAACCAATTTTCATAAATTATCCCGGCAATGGTTCTGCCCTTCCCGACACCAGCCCCGTCTCCTGCAATGGACAAAACCGACAAGGCAAAGTTTGAAATTCGAGGTAGAGGTAGAACATCATAATCATAATTCACATAGAGTTGTATTACAATGTTTATGGCTCGTGAGGATAACGTTTATGTGGACATTTGGGCATAAAATCAAATGAACTTATCTGCATGTCTGGACTTACCAACCAAGTATCCACTGCGTATTCCGCTTTTAAGGTCGAATTCGTGCTGTTGGCACGCATATGTGACCGATTCCAATTGCAATGATGAGAGCTTGCCATTATCAATTATTTTCTCTGGGAGATGCAAGCTGTAAGTAATATTTGGTGGTAAAACGCTTGCCATTGATGCCGTTTCGATAACTGGATCAGGATGTCCTTTTCCGATGGTTACTGTTACACAAACAAGAAATGGGTAGTTAATCAGAAAGATCTGAGGATAGTTCGAGTTCGCGAGTTCGTATCTTACGTTTAGCAGGTTTGTAATCTGCGAAAGTGTCCGCCACCACCATGTCCTCATCATCTTGGTCATCATCTAAATCTTCCTCAGCCGCTTCAGCCTGAGCTTCTACATCACTCGCGCTCTCAAACTGCTGTGCCGGGCCCCTCTAAACAAACGAAGATGTTTACATTTTATAGTGGAAGTGTGGCGAGTCAGCGGTGGGCAAAAATTGAGGCTCACCTTCATACGTTTAAAGTCGGTATTTCGCCACAAGTGTTCGACAGTCAATTTCTGCTTTGGTACTGGTTTCTCTTTCTCTTGGCCGACACCGCGACCCCGGGATCGAGCTGCACGCCCGCCACGACCTCTTCTTCCACCTCGCACTGATGATGAAGCCGATGTCGGGGGCGGAGGTGGCTGAGTTTTAATTTCTACCAAAACATGCCCACGTGGAATGGGCGGAGGAGCTACGCCAGAAGTGCTACTCGAAGCTACAAGTATAAAGACTACCATTTTACAGACGCTTCCGCATTTGCTACATTTCGGTCATCTATCCCTTGTCCCTATTCTGCTTTCTGAACAGCGTTTCTTCTTACCTGGCTGCGATTTGCTCGTACCAGCTCCGGCTCCAAAAGGAGGTCCACCGTCCATGATGATAAGGACCAATTGCCACCAGCCAAGCCGGGCAATTTATTATGGATCAGTCTCACGTCCTCAATCTCTTCAGTTAATTTATTCGATAAACGTGTTGAACTTAATAAAGCTGCAGGCACAGGAGATTATTAATAATAGTAATTAATAGTATAGATGCAAAATTCAAAGTTTGGAAACCAAGTTTAGTACAATTCTGTCGAATTTCACCAAGAAAGTATTCGTCACGCACTGAATCCACGTTAGCATTTCAAAATTACTAGCACGAGAACAGTTTTAATTTTAATTGCGGAATTAAGAACGCAACTTCACTGCAGTAAAAAAATTCTCAGTCTTCTCACAGTGCGGTACGACTAACGAATGAAACAAACACTGAACTGCAAACTGACTCCACCGAGAGAACAAAGAACAGAAAGAGACATGTTTTCAGCGGCCAGCATTTTGCCTCGCTGCCTGTCTCGAAACAAGTCTGAGCAAGATCAAAAGACAAGACTGCAGTTATAAAGGGAGACGTTGCGGTTGCGCTACGGTAGTAAGCCCAAACGTTTTGGATATCGTTTGTGCGTTGAGCCCGGCAGCAGTACACGCACAAAGGCACTGGAAAGACAAAGCGCAAAGGGAATGAATGGAAATGACAAGGTCCAGTCCATCTAAACTGATACGTTGCGTTAATTGAAATTTGAAAGGCAGTGCAAATGTTGAGTAGAGGAAAGTTTAACAAATAATATATTTAATTTAATTCCCAGTGGAATCTTACAAAGTCCAATGTCAATGTATTAAAATAAAAATAAGATTCCTTTAATATCCTAATCTAATTATCTAATCTAGTTTTTATGTACATGTAAATAAATAAATCAGTTTGCCTAATTGGATTGTTTTCGTCCACAATGTTCTTGATGAAAAGGAAGATCAGCTTGTTGACAATCTGCGTCACAATACAAAACCATCTTGCATCCTCCGCACGTGTACAATTCCACCGTATCACGTTCAAGTTCGTCGTCATCACCGCCACGGGCATCTCGTTCAATCTCCCCGCAGTATGCGCAGCTTTCCTCGTCGATATTGGACACTACGGCTGCAATTGCCGAGTGCAATGTTGTGGTGTAAGTTGGTACATCCTGAAGCGTTTGATGCAGGATGCCCATGAATTCATCAAGAAGATTTTCCGGGTCGGTCATTTTCGGATGCACATACCATGGCTTTAGAGCTGCAGCAACCTCAGCGGCTTCGGTTCCTGTTCCAAAGAGGCCCCGCCCATGGATGGTTTCGATGTACTGCGCCCATGATCCATGGATCACGACCGAATGTCCGCCCTTGCTCACGTCAATGTTCTTGCTTTCAGTTTCATCTGCACTGCGACCGTAAAATTTCTCGCTTGTTTCTGGATCCTTTTTCAATTCCATCGCAGGTAGCTGAAATGTAGCTGCCGTAGGATCAATGACGTATCTAAGCCCGTTTAGGCATTTTACCACGATCACGACGTGATTAACTTGGGCCAAATCTGCACCATATTGAGAGTGTAGAAGCACCTGATCTTTTGGTTCAGTGTCGTCAAGTATCTTAACCAATCGCTGGGCATCAGTAGGAAAGACGGGGAACTTACGGACTATGAGATTGCAAACGGGAACCTAATGAAAAATGAAACGTACAAAAATTCAATGACAGAACCTCGCATTTACTGATTTATTAAAAGCTAGCTTACTGTTAGTACTTACCACGTGGCCACCTGGAAGTAGCAAGCCGGTGTAGCCAAGTTCCTGAAGGCAATTCACGGCCTGGATAATAGCATAACAGAAGAATGATGACCACATCGGTATGCATCTGAATCGGATACCCCAGTACAGATTCTCAATCTCATGATGATTGAGCCTTATCATTGGTTCGCAGTGGTTGAAGAAGTTCTTAATCGTTGTAATCTTTGCATGGCCTGGCTCGTCTGGCTGTTTAATTAAGAACGTTGTGTCAAACGTTGGCTCTAAAAGCGAAACTTCACTGGACGAATCAGAATGCGATGAAGATGCCTGAGATGAAGGTCGTGATGATGTAGACGAATCCGTATCGCTGGAGCTAGAAGTCATATCTGTGTCCTTATCAGAGTGTTGTGATTGGGACAGTTGGGAGTCCTTGTCAATATCCATTCCTTCCGAATTACCCTTTCGATCTGGAGAACTGGGTGATTCTGCTTTCTCCCTCATCATTAAAGTTAATCTCTGGTGCGTAATGTACGGGCAGTGATACTGCCACTCAGCGAGGATACGCCGACAAAGCTGAACCACGTCGATGGGCTTGTCACCAATATTCATCCTGGAATTATGATTCGTCGATTCGTCCACTGTAGAATGTATAATTTGAAGGGAATGATGATCCAAGATGTTCACAATCAGTTAGGTCACCAGGTCGCTCAGGTCGCAGAATTTTATACTCGTGATTTGTGGTCAGTGGTCAGCGCCAGTGAATTGTGCCTTTGTGACCGTTGTTGGTCCGTGCTCAGTGCTCGATTTCCGAATCATGAGATGAGGAAATTACGACTTCACGACGAAGGGACACACATGCACAGAGCTAGAGCGTGAAAGAAGGTTTGAAAGTTGGGCAGCCCGCTGCATGCTGTTGTTCCAATTCCAACTATTTTTTCTATTCGCATGAAGGGTCTGAACTTCTGAAGGGTCGAGAGTTGGGTGAATTTATTGGATTAACAAAGACAACGCAACAGTCAAATATCATTAAATGAACAAAGGGACTAATAAGCTAATTCATAATCGTAAGTATAATTATTATCATTGTCATTGAGCAAGTCCAGCATCTCTAGCCATTGAATAAAATATCGAGTACTTATTCTGAAGAAGGCTTTCCGGGCTGTCGAATTCTCGAATCTCGCCTTTGTCAAGCACAATCACCCTAAATGTGCATAAAAAACAAAATGACAATTACAAATTACAATCATTTTTGCCGTCTTCAGGCTCGTCATCGCCTGAATTGCACTCTCATGATTAACTAACCTTGTTGAATCCAATATTGTATTCAGTCTGTGGGCAATTGTGATTATCGTCGAGTCCTTGAATTCGGCCCGAATTGTAGTTTGGATAAGGTCATCAGTTTCAAGGTCCACTGCAGCCGTTGCTTCGTCCAGTACAAGGATTTTGGTCTTTCGGAGCAATGCTCTGGCAAGACACACAAGCTGACGCTGTCCAACGCTGAGGTTATCCCCACCTTCAGAAATTTCATGCTCTAGCCCTGAAGCAAGACTTTTGACGAAGGAACGCAAGTGGGCCAATTCCAGCGCTCTCCAGAGTTCCGTATCGGAATGCCGGTCAAAAGGGTCCAGATTGAGTCGAAGTGAGCCGGAGAAGAGAACTGGGTCCTGAGGAATGATTGTGATGCGTCCACGAACATCGTGTAAGCCAAGCGACGCAATGTCGATGCCGTCGATGAGAATTGAACCACCAGCAGCTTCGACAATACGGAACAAACCGAGAGTGAGACTAGATTTTCCAGCCCCGGTACGGCCCACGATGCCAATCTTCTCTCCGGGTAAAATTCTGCATGTGACATTACGGAGAACGAGCTCCAATCCTTCCCTGTAACGAGACTTGTACCCCTTGAATTCAACCTGGCCTTGTTCAGGCCAGCTGGATGGTGGTTTTCGGGACTTGATTTCCCATTGTGATTCTTGTGGCACTTCCATGTACTCCTTCATCCGTTCAACTGCAACCAGATTTGCTTCCAATTCTGACACCCAACGCACAACCATGTTCAAGGCGAGTGTAATTTGGAGTGAGTAAGTCACCGATAGTCCCACAAGTCCTGGGTTTAACGTCTCACGTCCAAGCACGGCAAACAGGGCGGCGAAGAAGATTACAAGGTTTCCAATTGTCTCAAGTCGAACGGCAAGCCATCTGTTTGAGGTGATTGAGGGAAAGTATGCCTTTTGATTAAAATCGACCTTGCTTTCTGTTTCTTGAATGAACCGCTCATCTTGACGATAGGCTCGAATTGTTGGTGATCCGACCACGCTTTCCCCAAAGTGGGAGTAGATTGGCGACCTTGTCACTGATTCCAGGCGCTTCAGCTGACGCGACGTACATACGTACAATTTCTGAACGAGGAAGTAAATGATTCCAATTGGTACCACTACCAGGATGAAGATTGGTGTTGTGTAGCTGATTACAACGAGGGTCGAGACCATTTGAAAGAAGCCATTAAGGCACATGCGGAGAATGGTCGGGAGTTGGGCGTCCAGTGTGTCAACATCCTTTGCAAAACGATTGACGATTCGCCCTACAGGCGTTGTATCGAAAAAGTACATCGGACAACGCAGGATTCGCCAGAGCATTTGGTGGTGGAGAGTTGTTGCTGATATCAGAATTCCAAGGGCCATTGTAGCTGACGCAATTCCAATCGCTATGCCCTGCATGAGACCAAGACCGCCGTACAATGCGAGGTACGTGTCTCGCTTGACGAGGTCTTGCGTCCCATTCACAATCGGGAGTTCTGACCATTCCGATAGGATCATGTTGGCAGCGACAGAGAATCCTGCGTACAAATTAATAAAATTCTAGCTAATATCACGATCGATTAAAACTTAGAGGTACAAACTCATACCTTGAAATAATGTGTACAGCACGAGTGTACTGATCGTCAAACTCCAGCTCGCTGCTTTAAAGTACGTAAAATAGATTGACATCTTGACTCCTTCTGTCTCAGCCTTCTCCGCCTGTATGAGTGTATTCTTTCCTTTCGACGAAGCCGTGCTCATGATTTGGAACTGAATTGATTTTCTGTCCAACTCCATACTCGTACTGGCCGAAGCGATCAGTTTCTTCCGTTGCTGGCGCTGTGTCCGACTAAGATTGACTGCGGTAGAGTCAAGGTCGTCAGTTGCCTCTGCTTCATCTTCGCCATCAACATCACCCTCGTCAGCCGAATCATCGTCGTCGCCATTTTCATCGCTATTGGCATGCTGGGCAAGAAATTCCGAGAACGCGCCTTTGGCGTCAATGAGCTGCTGATAAGTCCCTACTTCGCTAATTTCCCCGTCTTTCATGACAAAGATTTGATCCATCTGTGGGAGGAATGCAACACCATGAGTGACCAGAACTCGAGTTTTGCGCTTGAGAATGCCGGCAGGTCCGAGAACTTGTTCAAATATGTGTTTTCCCTATCACAGATTACAAATTGGCAAAATTAGAT